>CATIWR010150368.1:0-31072 GCA_949677035.1 Omphalea diandra
AAAAAATATATTTATAGATTGATTTATATTTTTTAAATATTAAAATGTAACAAAAATATTTTTAAATATATTTTTTAAATTTTGAAATATTACCCAGGAATTGTCGAGTGAAAATGAGAATAAATTAAGCAACTTTGGTTCAGTAGGTTCGGTTCGGATTGTTTCAATTAAATTACATGTATTTTAAATTTGGTTCGATTCAAATGGGTTTGATTTGTTAATTACTTCAGTTAATTCAATTTTTTTCTGTTTTCCATATAAAAAACTAAACCGAAAACCTAAAACTAAATTTTTAAAAAAGTATAACTAAATAAACCAATTATAGACGTGCAACTGTTGAAGAGTAAGTAGCAAAATTTTCTACATGTTGTTGGCTAAAATTTTCACACTCGAGCATTGGGCTTTTACTTGCAATGCTCCGGAGAGACAATTAGTCACCTTTTTCATAATGCTTTAAGGGCTATTATAGAGCTAGAAAGTGAATTCCTTAAACAACCTATTAAAGTTGAAGTTCATCCTCAAATTTTGAATAGTAATATATTTTATCCTTATTACAAGGTAAGATACATAAGTACTACGAAATTATATATATTTTTGTAGATTTCATTAACATATATATATATATATATATATATATATATATAAATGAATCCTTCTATACATACAGGATTGTGTTGGTGCTATAGATGAGACACATATTAGTGTCAAAGTACCAAGGGAGCAAGCTTCTAGATTTTGTGGGAGTAAATAATGGCCAACACAAAATGTCTTAGTCATTTGTTTGTTTGATATGAAATTCACTTATGTGTTGCCCAGTTGGGAAGGAACAACATCTGATTCAAGAATCCTTGAAAATGCATTAAGTAGGGAAGATAAACATATAATTCCTAAGGGTAAGTTTAAATAAATAGGAATTTACTTTAAACATGTGTTACACAAAAATGCATTAATTTATTTATCTCTTTGTTAGGAAAATTTTATCTAGCGGATGCAGAATTTCCTTTACAGAGTGGAATACTAACATCATATAGAGGTGTTCATTATCACTTAAAAGAGTACTCTAGACGTGGTCCTGCGAATGCCAAAGAATTATTCAATCATCGACATGTTTCACTTCGCAATGTCATTGAAAGAACTTTTGGTGTTATTAAGAAAATATTTTATATTATAACTAGTGGCATTGAACCCTATTATTCATTAGAAACTATGAATCAAATTATATTAATGTGCTTTATACTCCACAACTTTTTAATGGGTGTAGATCCTGATGAAAATTTAACTGCTGAAGTTGATATGAAACTTTAACAAACAGAGGATAGTAATTTTGTACTTAGGGATGAAGTAGCCACGGATGTTGATTTTAGGATAGGAGAAATGATAAGAAATGACATAACACAACATATGTGGATGAACTATTAATCATCTTTGTAAGTTGACTATTGACATTATATAGATTGAAATTTTTATATATTATTTTTTATAACAAGTAGATATAAGTATTTGTACAAATTGAAAATGACAAGGAGAAAAAAATTTTCAGATGGTGCGGACACTAATGTAGGTGGAGATAATGTGGTTTGGACACATAAAATGGATGATGTGTTGCTAAATACTATGTTGGATGAAGAGCGTAAAGGAAATCGACCTAACAGAACTTGGAGTACAATGACTTTTGACAATATGTTGTAGGTGTTAAGGATTGCATTTGACCTAATTATTTAGAAAACAAATATTAAAAATAGGATTAAGACATTAAAGAAAACTTTTGCTGAATGCAAAGATTTATTTCATGGTCTTAATGGATTTGCACGAAATTCTATAACTAAGATGTTTGATGTTGAATTTGATGTTTGGAACCAATTGATGGAGGTAATATATATATATATATATATATATATATATATTGTATTTAGGCAAAACCGGAAGCACGCAAGTGGATGCGTAAGCCAATTCACAATTATGATAAGTTGAATGAATTATATGGTGCGTAAAAAGCCACTGGAGAATATGTAGAAAGTGCAAAAGAGAAGGTTCAACGTTGGCAAAACACTTCTTCTCAATTTGACTTGAATGATTTAGTAAATAATTTTTTGTCTGATAGTGAGGGGAATTGGGTAAATGATATTCATGGTAATGAAGCTTTCAACAGTCTAGAGTATGCACCTTCAATTAATTTGCAAGAGATATCATCTGTTAAAAGTGGTAAATGTAAACAAGTATGATGAAAATGTTAGCAACATAATATGAAAAGTTGAATTCGGGAATTGAACGTGTGTCAAAAGTATTGCAACGAGAAAATCTCATTGCAAAAAAATCTCTTACTATTCTTGAAAGTGGTATATCACATTATTATAAGGAGGAAGAGATATATGCAGAATTAGAAATGATAGGAGTACATTATGACTATATGTTAGACGCGTACTATTATCTATCCAATAATCTCTCTGCAAAAAAGTCTTTTCTTGGCCTCCCACGAGTTAGACAGTTGGAGTGGTTGATGAAGATGATGGATAACTTGTGAGAAAATAATGAAGTTATTATAATAGTTATTACGATTATATGTATTTGCATTTAGTTAATTTTAAAAATTAGACAATCATAACTTTGACATTAGTGACTTCATTATAATTAATATTTATATAATTTATTTTTCTTATTTGATGGTTTTTGTTATCTCTACTATATTTTATTAAATGAATATTATTTGTTTTGTTAAATAACAGGTAAAATATGAAATACAAAAAATAATAATTTTTTTCCTTTCATATCTTGCGTTTCAAATAAGGGAAAATAATTTTTTTTATTTTTTCTTATTTTTAACCAAACATGATGAGGGGAAAAAATTTTATTTTTTCTCCGTATTTTCTTCCCTCCCTAACTTTTGATTTAATCTGACTTATCATATGAATTTTAGCCTATATGAAACTACAATATTATATTTAATAGAGAAGTTCGTAGTTGATAAAAATATTAAAATATTGAAATATAATATTTGATAAATATTAGCATTTGATGTTTAATTTAAAAACTAACGTTCAATATTTAAAAAATATAACTCACTCTATAAATATTTTTTAAACATTTCAAATATAAAAAATAATTTTAGAAATTTTATCATATTAACATTACATTTATCATTATATAAATTTTCATCTCATATAAAATCAATTAAATTATAAAATAATTATTTTTTACCATTATACAATACAATTATATATCTAAATGTTTTCTTTAATAAATGATAAAATTGAAAATATATGAAATAATATTTTCCTTTCCATATTTGACTATCCAAACAAGAAAAAATAAATTTATTTTCTTTTTCCTTCCTCCTACATCATTTTCTCAAACATAGTGTAAGTTTAACTTGGACGATATGATTAAAGAAAAAAAAAATCTACAACACGACAACATAACATAACAATAAACCTAGTTTCGTTACATTACTGCTTGCAGCAAGGTGCATTATTGCTCATATGGTAAACATTAATTCTCTGCATTCACTAAAAATGCTCTTTTTGAAGTGTCAAATGGTCTAAACTTAGTTTTAATGTTTAAGGACCTCCCGATTAAGAGATTTACTAAAATGAAACTCTAATTATCTCTTTTTTTTTTAATTATTTTTTTCTTTTGATATGTTGAAATTCTTATTGCTATATTTCACTAGATAAAAATCTCTTTTCTCATATTTTATTTTTTTTCTAATAAAATAAGTTATTTTACTCCATTTTATTAATTTTTATTTGTTTTAGTCCTATTTTAAGAGTTTTATTTTATTTATCTTTAAACAATTTTTACATTTTTTATGAAAATTTTAATGATTTTAGATTGATATTTTAATAATATATTAGGCATTGTCACTCAAATATATTATATAAATTTTCATAATTCATAAGATACAAATCAAAGAAGATTTCTTTTGAAAATAGAATTATAATTTTAGAGTTGAACTTTTCTTTTAAATGTTTCATTGAGGTTTGTTGTTTCATTTATATTCATGAAAGTTTTTGTATATTTCTTGTAAGAGTTTTGATGGTTTTAGATTGATCATTTAATAATATATTAGACATCATCTCTCAAATCTATTATGATATATTATATAAATTTCAACTTACATCATATTACAATATTATATTTGATATAATTAATAATATATAAAATTATCAAAAAAATTCATAATAAAAATAAAACTATAATTTCAGAGATTTGCTAATGTGTTATTATTAGTAATATTAAAAATTGATTTCATATTAATATTCTATATCATAATAATATTTTTTTTTTATAAATGTCATATGATTATCCAAAAATAAAAATATCTTGTATTATTTTTAAAAAACATATCTAAAAATATCTTTAAAAAACTGTGATTGACATAGATAGATGTTAAAGCCACCCTAAACTTGAAACCTTGATAAGAAGCTAAAAATGACTCATTACATATCTTAATTTAAGCTTTGCATACTAGTGGGTTTGAGAAAATTAAATAGTAAAAGATAAACAAAAGTTAATGAGATAAACTAAAGTTAATGAGTTAATCTCATTTAGTTTTTTTTATGATATAAATGAGATAAATATATACTAAAAGTTTACATCTATTTATTTATAAAGACTTATTTTTCTTTATCTGAAATGAGAGTTAAATGATAGAATGTAATGATATTAAAGAGTTTACATTTATTAATTTTCTTTTTAAACAAAAAAGCTTCCAAATAAAATAAATTAATTAATTTCATTTACATTCTATTTTATGATGTACTTTTTCATCATTATCCTTAATTTTCATTTTCACCTAAAAACAATTCTTGTGCAATGCCCTCGGAGAAATCATTTTGACCTTTTTTTTAATTGAAAACTAGAAGATAGTTGCGGGCTTTTAACACTAGATCAAGAGCTTTGTCAAATGAGTGAGATATAATTATTTTCTAATTTTTTTTTTCACTAAGTAGCATGATATGATGAAAATTTTAAAATTTTTAAAGAATATTTGATAGAATGTAATGAAATATAATAAAATATAATTAAATACAAATTCAATGAAATATTAAATTAATTTTTTTTATTACATTACATTATATTCTACCAAACATTATCTTAATTTTGTATATGTGTATAGTATAATTGCCAAAGAAAATTACATAAAATTTATCTCTTAATTGATTTTTTTTATTTGAAATAATGCCAAAAAGAACCACCTAATTTACATTTTTTTCCTTTTTTTTTTTCTTCCCCTGCCGCTCACGATGGCTTGGCTTGATATGCCAAAAAAGCTCGAGTCTAAGATTTTAGCCTCATGTATTTTGCTATTATTTTGCTCTTGCCGTTCACGTTCTCTTCCATTCTTTTTTGCCCCCTTTTTTTTTTATATACATATATTTTTTTAAAAGTTATATTTCTCATTTCATATTATAGTATTTTAATTTTTTATTAAATTGTTTGACTGTATAATATTTTTTAAAATTGAATAGACCTAACAAATGATAAAATTCAACCTAAACAAATTTTGAATATGGTTCCAATATTACGTTGTCCTTGGATCACAGCACATGTTAGTTTTCGAACTTGAAAGCCAGCAATAATTACGAAATTCTAATATCCTGTAATAGGAAAATGAAATCTTATTTTAAGATAAATGTTTTAAAATTTTAATATTTTTATTCAGTACATTCATATATAAAGAGAGGATTTTTATAGTATTTTTATTTGGTACATTCATATATAAATAAAATAGTGATACATAATTACAATCTTAAAATTTTAAATTAAATTACCAAATATAAAAATGAAGATAAAAATAAAATTTTACTAAATAAAAAGTATGCACGGTGTGATTTGGATCACAGCACACGTTAACAGCCATAGCCTCATAGACGTGCAACAATTGGGACAACTATCTATGAGATTTTGACGAATTGCAATAGTCAGGATATCACCAGCAGTCGTTGCAAGAACATTCTCCCGACTTAAATTGATGAAACCTTAAACAATCCCTAACGACAATTTCACATCCTGTGACCATGGATACTTGTTTACCCAAATCATGGCAGTCCTTGCACGCTCTAAGGTTCTTGAAAACCACAATAGGAGCATTACTAGGGATGGATATTAGCCCAAAAGCTATTGCCAGCTTCTCACTATAGTCAAGAAGTTGTTTCTTCCTCTCCAGCAGACTATTGGATACATCTTCTTCTGTTAGAAGGCCACTTTCATCTTTAGTAACAGGATGATTGAACTCTTCTAACTTCAAATATATGTCTTCTCTCAGAGGATGGTGTTTATCACCCACTCTAAATCTGTGCACTTTACCCTTGACACTGATCCAGCTGCAGCTAAGCTCCTTCCTCAAATTTCTTTCTGCCATTATCCTTCGAACATTAACTGCTGCTTTCCATTTCCCAAATGAAGCATAGAGCTTAAACACGAGAATGTAACCTGCAGTATCCTCTGGATCCAGCTGAAGGAGGTTATCGGCAGCAATTTTCCCAAGCTCAAGATTCTTATGGGTCCAGCACCAACCCAATAAACATTTCCAACTCATTGCATCAGGTTCGAATGACAAATTCCTAATTAGTTCAATTGCTTCCTGCAGATATCCCGCCCGAGAATATATACCAATCATGCAATTATAATGCTCAATATTTGGGACCACACCACACTTGCTACTCATCAAATCTAAATACTGCTTGCCCTCTGCGACCAAACCTGAATGGCTACAAGCTGTTAAAGCTGCAACGAATGTAATTGCATTCGGTTTCACCCCACAATCTTGCATCCTCCTAAAAAGCTTTAGAGCTTCAGTAGCATCACCCTGATAAGCATAACCAGCAACTATAGCAGTCCAAGCCACAGCATCAGGTTCATCTATTGATTCAAAGGCTAGATTAGCATAACCTAATCTGCCACATCTTGAATACATAGTAACCATTGCACTCTTTCCATGTCGGTGTGCTATCAAACATCTTTTTATTGCATCCGCATGAATTTGGGGACCTGTATTAAAATCAACAAGTGCAGAGCAAGCCTGGAAAATGCTTGTATACGTGAATGAATTTAAATCCTCACTTTTACTTCTCAAAGATTCAAATATCTTGAGAGATTCCTCAAATTCACCTATTTGGCAATAGCCAGTGATGAGAGCACTCCAGGAAACATCATTTCGTTCACTAATCCTCTCAAATGCTTTAGAAGCATCTTCAAAAATTGCACATTTGATATAAAAGTCCACGAGAGGAGTTCCAACTGAAACTTGAGATTCCAATCCAAGTTTAACAACAGGAGCATGAATTTGCCTTCCAAAATTCAAATCCTCTAAACCATCACATGCCTTGAGAACAATAGAGAAGACGAACTCATCCAATTCAACATCTACACACACCATATTGGCAAACAAATCCAAAGCATCCTTCTGCTTCTCAGATTGAGGGTAGCCCACCATCAACCGCGTCCAAGTCACAGTATTCTTCTCATTCATGTGGTCAAAAACGAGCTGAGCACCCTTTAAACAACCGCATTGTTATACATGTTAGAGATAGCCGTGTTAATAGGGACAATGATGTCCGGCCCACTTCTTATAGCATGGGAATGTATCTATTTACCAACGTGCAAGAACCAAGGACTTAACAAAGACCGTAAAACGTGAATATATATGGACGAATTCGATTTAATTCCCATTGAAAGCATACTTGAAAACAAGTAAAAAGCTTTATCAAGAATCCCATGCTCCGCAAAAGCTGATATGATTATACTCCAAGAAATCAAATTCCGTTCGGTCATTTCATCCACCATTTTATGTGCATCCACCAAGCTTCCACATTCGTAATATATTTGCAGAATGAATTTTTCAAGAAAACCTGGAATTCTTCACGCTTCTTTTAAATTGTTGGTGAAAAAATCTTGCATCTGATAAAGATTCAGAATCGCCACATTTCTGAAACAGCGTTTTATAAGAATAAGGGGTGACAGAAATACCAGCCTCAATCATTTGTTTGAGAAATTCACGAACTTCCTTGAGCTTCCCTTGTTTGGAAAGAGAAACCAGGTGTACATTTTCAACTTGGCCGTTACTATTATGCTGGGTTTTTAGGGAAGGGATACTTTAAAGAGAGACCCATGAAGGTATTTGTGCAAATTTTGCAGATTTGAAGGATAGGATCTTGTCATCAGCTCTCACTAGAGAAGGATTGGAAGGTGGCACACCTAAGCAGTAGCGGACATCCATTCATTCAACACCCTGATTTTTTCTTACCTAGACGCTTTCAGTTAAAAAGAAAAAGAGAGCGTGGGCAGTTCTTTTATTTATTTATTTATTTTAGTTTAAGTGATACCTAACTGCTTAACCTTCTAGTGTTTTAGCATTGGAGCCGTAATTTATACATTCATTTCTAATGGTTGATCACAAAGAGTGGTGGTGAAACACTGCTAGTATTTTGCGCCATCATAAACTTCTTGTATCTACACAAACGCTGAGCACTCATTCCCAGAGCTCAAATAATACATAAAAATTAAACATTGAATAATTCTCATGCTTCCTATTTATTGTTTACATCACTAGGTATGACCATGCTTGATTCATCGTCAGCACGTGACAAAAATGATGACATTCTTTAGACCTTCAGGATGGATATCATATAGCCACAGCCCTTCAGGTTTCCAGCAGTTAGTCAGATCTGTAACTGAGACACGTCATGGAACATAAGTAGGTGACAAAGCAGCAAAAACACCATCATGGTTAGTGTGCATTCAGTTGTACTTAATTATTTATTTGAGCAATATGAACATAGAAGAGCTACCGATTGCAACTGACAAAGCAAAAAGCTGCCCCAGATTTCCCTACAGTATATATATCTAGGCATTTTGAGATTCATGATTGAAGGAACACCAACTGCTGCACTTTCTCCCCATAAAACAATACTCCCAAAATTAATAACAATATTTAAAAGGCTATGTATGCAATCACTAAAACTCTCTCCACTACACGACACTGTCCAAGACGAAATGCCTGGCAGAGATATTACAACGTCCTCTTCCTCTTCCTACCTAAACGTAGAAAACAAAAACAAGAATTTCTCTTGATTTCCCTTGATCTTTCAGAAAAAGAGTATGTGAAAGGAAACAATGCCATATAAGGAATTAAAAGATGAAAACTAGAAGATGATACAATTAATCTTAGTTTCACACCACAAGACTTTAGTTACCACTAAGACATTTTGAACATATGACTAGCTTTATACAAAAACTTTCAGAAGTGTCTCAAACTATGACCGCACTGTTTAGGTAAATGCTATCTAACCTTGTTCTATCCTAGGGCCTTGTAACAGGAATATGCTTTGAAACTTTATCCTCTACTGAAACAGCTATTTGGTTTGCAATAGTGGAATTTCCCTCAACATTTAGATTCAGGATTGTGGATCCATCTTGTTTATCTCCTCCCGAGTGCAAACAAAGATCCTGTGGACCATGGTACAGAATTCCCTACATCACATAAAATAAGAACTCAATTTACCTTGATAAAATTTCAGATGCCTAGCTAGAAAACAAGAATTATATGATCATACATAGTAACATGTGAATAAGTGATTACATGCACCTGAAGAATAAAATGCATGTATATAACTAACAGACACTAGTATGAGTGCTTACTGCCAAGGATCATCTCCCACAAGCATCATGTCACCCTCATCATCAGTGAAAACAACCAACCAGTCTTTGTTAGGAGCAATTAGGTCACCATTGAATTTGAAAATCTGATCCAGTTCTGCTATCAATTCATTATAGCCGTTGAACTTAGTCAGGTCCACAGACCTCCCTGCACCAATCCCTTGCTTGTAAACCTATTTGAATAGAGGCATGCATATAAAAATTTGCAAGAGAAGTAGTAAAAGAAAAAAAAAAACGTCATTTGATTAATAAACAGGAAGTAGTGAAACCTTTACGCATCTTCTGGTCAAACCACCCTGATTGCCCTGAACAAAGTGACCAGTAGCTAGCAAAGACTTCTCATTTTCCTCACATCTAATTGTGCTCTCAGAGGACTTTGGATGCTTCAATTGTTGCAAAGATAGATCAGTGCTCAAGTCCAGCAGATGGTCTGAAGGAACATTCCCTTCCCCTTGTGGCCTATGCTTGCTTTCATGACTCATGACTGGTTCTGTTGGCACAGGATTGCTAAAAAGGGATATACCAAAAAGTTTGCAATTGCCATCTCCTTTAGAGTTTACCTCCTCATGATGTTGCAAAGACAGAGGATATAGTTTTTGTGCTGCCAGAGGAGGAGAATTATCAGTGCATTTCATGGGCAAAATCCAGTTTCCATGCTGATAATCAACTTGAAGACTACATACATTATCGTTCTGTCTAAGAAAGCCAGATTTGAGATTCAAAGAATTAAGGCATTCCATCTCTTTATCTTTTTTATCACGTGGATCCATTTTGGACTCCAACATATTTAATGAAGAAACTGTTTGTATCATGGACCCCTGACACCACTTGAACTTGCTCTCTTGATCAAAAGAATATTTCTTCAATTGGTCAGCATTATCAGTGTTCCGCTCAATAAAATGCTGACCAAATTCATAGGATTCATGTAGGTTCTCCGGTCCTAAAGTTGAATGCACATACGCAGCCCCAGACATCACTTCAGGAATGTTGTACTCAAATCCAAATCTTCTCTTATCAAAATCAGTGCCATTTTGATCCTTACCTTGTGATGGAGTCCATTCAGTAGGATTTTGAACAGTATCTGAGTAATTATTCACAGCAAGTGTGCTTTTCAAAGATGAGATACCTTGATCTTGCAGGTCCCTTGACAATCCATTATCTGTTGAAACAGTTAATAATAAACCATATCTAAAACAGATCAATACTAAAAATAAGAAGAATACATACATGTAATATAATCCATTATCTACCTTTCCTCATTACAGTAGGGGAATCTGCAGATGGCACTGCTATATTTGAACGGATCCTTTTGAATCGGCACTTTGGAAGGGGATCTAGAGAAGGAGCAGGAGCAGTTTCCACTTCCCAAGGGGAAACCCTCTCTGGACGATGAAGAAGAGAAGTCTCATCCCACCGCACCTGAAATAAATATAAATATATATGTTTTTAGCGTACCAAAGGATATAATTGCAGATTCCAATAAACTGTATGTTAGTACCTTGAGACAACGCCATTTTGAACCAGGCCACCTCTTTGGATCGGCATGTTCAACTCCAATTACAGTACCTGAAAATCTAATGATGAAATAAAAACATGAGATAGCAGAAAAATGATGTAAAGCCCAGCATCCATTCAAATCCTTCATCCTAAAAATTGCTAACAAGTCAAGCTAAATAAAAAACTACGCACAGTTAAACAGAAAGCTATACCTCTGTTCTGGAACCTCCTCAGCTTCAAACCTCATTTTGAACCTTATCCCTATAGTAAAATTGTGCTTGACAGACTGCAAATATTTATCAACTGGAATAATAAACTCAGCAGGGCTAGTCCTGCAATTTGAAAAATCTTACAGATAAAAACTGTAGAAATAGGAAGAAGAATGTTCATACCATTACAGCTCTTGCATATAAATTCAACACATTTCAGATAGTCTACTTGAATTATGCACCAAGTAATATGCTTTTGAATGGTGTATGTGTTGAGTTGAGGAAAGCGAAAGAAAGTCAATGGTTGCTTTATTATTATTTAACAACGTTTTAGAGCAATCAACAGCATAGTCTAAAATTTGTTTCAGTATTTAAAGACTTAGGACATTAGGGTATAGCACCTTTTCTTTTACTGGATAAATTTTTTTTTTTTTGAACTTTTTCTTTTTGCTACCATCAATTAACATGAATATGATCGATATCATAATCTAGAACAAAACCACAAACCTTGGTTTGTAGTAGACAGTGAAAATCGTTCCTGTTGAAACAGCATGCCATGCAGTAGCAAGGATACCAATATGCATGCTGTGGCTAGATATCACAGAAGATGGAATGTTACTTGGCAGTTTCATGGCACGTCTTACTCCTACACGAAGCTCTCCAGTTTCACCTCTGGAAATAAAATCCAAGAAACCAGCAAGGCTTAATAAGTGTCCCAGAATCAGCTCTGCTATAGACAGATACACCTAATAAGTAGTTTCATCAAGGTATACAAATAAAATGCAATCTAAAGTCAACAAACATGGGAATTGATAAGAAATGAGAGAAACAGCAAACCTCAGAAAAATGAATGCATCTCCTGCTACAAGCTTTTTGGTGCTGACAAAGAGACTCCATCCACTTTGAAGAAGGTGCCTCTTTGGTTGGCCTGGCATGGAGTATTCAGGATAGTGCATTACAACAAAACTACGTCAGTTTCCAACATTGTCAAGTTGACAACTATAGCACATCATCCAGGTTCAGATTTCACAACATATAGAACAGACAAAGGTAACAGAAATTAAAGTCAGACACATTTGGATCAATTTTATAGGAGACAGCCAATTACAGACAACCCTTTTTAAAAAAAAAATGTCAAGAATCTGTAACAGCAAAGCAGAGCAACACAAGCATAAAAAGTGGACATAAACAGACATTCAATAATCAATCCAAGATTTTGAGAACTTTGAGATTGTTTGGCATTGCTATGGCAAGGAGTTGTGATTGTTAACTAAAACTACAATTTTTTAAGCTTCAAGATAATTCTAGACATTCATAAAAGTATAGGTAATTTTTCAAGCTAATTCAATAGATATTTGCAAGAGTTCCAAATTTGAGTTTTTTCAAAACAAATTTTTTGGCTCTTAGAACCCATAGTGGATTAATCTATTATCAATTACCAAAGAGTTTTTCTTTTTTTTTTTTTCCCCCAATCGCAATGACAATCATGCCTATCATCGAAAGTAAATAAGCACTCCCTAAAAAGTTAATATTTTGGGAGATCATTCTCATTTCGCAACAATTACCTCGAAAGATATGGCGAAAACGCCACTCATTTCCAAGCAAATCCACAGCGACCAACTCTTGTGCGGGAGGTTGCAAAGACATGTCCTACAAGAAAAACATCACATAGTACGTGAAATTGGGCTCCATTTAGTACAAAATCGAAAGAATCAACCGAAAAATGTAAAGACCAGTGGGGGAAGGCATTCATCAGCATGGCGTCTCAACACTGAAAATCCACCATGAGTACTTGTATCTGAGGCTGTAAGTGTCTTACAAAACGAATGCACCTTGGGTCGCGTAGGTGGAGGCAGAGGCTCCTTCTCCACCAAGCTCTCGTCTTGCTGTCATGTCCCACATTCATATCAGATTAGTCATGCATTTATTGAGGATTCTGATACATCTAAATTTATAAAGATTAATGAATATGCATACATACTTGGGGCACGGGAAGCAAAGTTATCTGGGCAAACACTTCGTCCGTGTCCGGTTCAGCCTGAGGGCAAAACAAACGTTTTCTCATAAAAACCCCCAATTAGAAGAAATAACTGGCAGCAGTACCTTTAATAAAACGTTGACCACACGACATAAAATTTTCGCTTGAAGATCATAAGCTGGCATTTGCTGATCAGCTGCCTGATTGGTCGACGCTTCCACCTATTTTATCAGAAACGGATCAACAGAGACAGACTAGAAACAGAAATGAATCTTGTAGACAAAACAGAAACAAACCTGCTCAATGTGACCCTGAGGAAAGTAGAAAACCAGGTCTCCTTGGCGAGGCACCGTCACAAGAGGACCAGCACAAGCGTGCCACAGCTCCCTGTACAGTGCATCTCCTGAATCTGCTGCAAATATATTATTCTTAATTCATATTCACATAACCTCATCAATCTAACATCAAGAATATTCCTTGCAGAATTTACCGCCCATCGAGATTCCCCCGCCGTTGTTGTTCTCCATTTTTCAATTCCAAATCGAAGATAGATAAGTAAAATAACCTTTTTACTAACGAAAAATTAATTAAAGAGAGCAATTAATTCGAATCTCTGCAACTCATAAAACAGGAAGCCAAATTATCTGCGGAACCTCTTGCTCTTCTCTTCATCGTCTGCCTCACTTTCTCTCTCTTCTGCAACCGTCTCAGCAACAGTCGCCCCCATTTACCACTCGTACACTGTGTCTTTGTCTCTGTGTATGTTTGCGTATGTCGCCAATACCTTTGTCTTATTTATTTTTTTATTTTTTAAAGATTTGCAGGCTGCTTCAGCAGTCAAATCAGATTGAATTATTGTCAACTACCGGCAGCTTCAGGTTGCTGTACCGTCTTCACTGTTTTGTCAGCCGCTTAACCGGCTAACGGAGCTATGGGTTTGACGGTTTCGTTAACGACGTTACTGTTGCGGATTGGCCACTGTTTGGTCTTCGGGGACGGAAAGTGGCTCTGATTTCAGCAAGTGGATTTTGTCCCGATATTAACAGGCAACAAGAGGATCACTTTGAAAAGATTGGATTTTTTTATAGGGAAATGATAAAGCCACCATGAAGAAAATCACCTTTCATTGAAAAGAAGGACACAAGCAGTGTTTCTTTTTGGATTCCCGCGGGTGGCTCAATTGGAGCTCATACGATCGTAAGCCCGAATACCCGGAAATACAACCGTACTGGCGTATCGCACAACTCGTGAGTTATTGGAAGTTGAACTATTATTGGATATTAGTTTAAATTAATCATATTTTTGCGATTTGCGTAAAAATATAAAATATAAAATTATAGATATTAATTTTATATTAAATAAAAATTATTTTAAAAAATTAAAATAATATTTATAATTTTTTTAAAATGAGTGATTTAAAAAATATCTAAGCACTCTTTTCATATTATTTATTAATATATAAATTAAAGTTAATTATTAGTTTTTAATATGTGATATATTTTCTTTCAAAAAAAATATGTGATATATTTAATACTAAAATTTTATTAAACATCATAATTGATTTAATAATAAATTCCAAAGATTAAATATTTTATAATTATTTTGATCTTAATTATCATTAATATGTCATAAAATACAAAATTTTAAGAAATTAGAAAAATATAATATTAATCAATATGAATAGATAACTAAGATCATGATTTAGAAAAAATTAAAAAAAACGAAATATTACCAAAACCAAATTTTACAAGGCGTTTGAAAATTTTAAAAGCATTTTATAAAATATAATTAAACCATAATCTAAGAAAAGTTTAACTTCGATTTTATGTTTGAGTTTAATAATTAAATTATAAAATCAAATTTAAATATCAATATATTTAATTAAAATTTATAAATATTAATTAAAATAATAAAAAAAATGCTTTTTCTGTTGTAATTTTAAGTTCAAAGAAGTGAGACTGTAAGAAAGTAAATTTATACATTTATTAGGACTAAGAGGCACGAAATTTAAAAAATTTTGTTACATACATAAAGAAATAGAATAATAAATTGAAAAATTCGTCAATCCACCAAAGCTTTTGGTGATTTTTTATTTTACGTATTTTAAGATTATAAATATCGAATTGAGGTTAGTATCAAGTAACCAAGTTAGATTAGTCGAGTTCAAATATTTAATATAATTAATTAAATCAATTTTGAGTATTTTAAAATAATTCACTATATTGATATAAAATTTAAAAATTTGCAGTTTAATAATTGAGTCAAACTCCAATTCAGCAATATTGCATGTCTCGTTTTGGGAGCGTGACGATGAAGATGATCAGGTTTTTTATTTTGATTGTGAGTGCTGGGTACTGTACAAGTAGCGATGCCACGATGGACCACATTCGCACGTCCACGTCACCGCTGCAGAGTTTAACACTAACGTCAAAGAGATGAAGACGTTATTTCACACCATTGCCGAAGTTTGCCTTTCCTTAGTTACCCTCCGTTTTAAATTATATAACTTGCACACCGTTTAAGGTTTTGTCACGCCAGATATAAAATACTAAATTATCTTTAGATTAATTATTTCTCTCAATTATTATTTGTAGATTTCTATAAATATATTTAAGTGAAAATAGAAAAAAAAATATAAATAATCACATTGATTATTTATAAAATAGAATTGAAAAGATATTATTTAAATAATAATAATATATTTGAAAGAAGTTAATTATTCCCTTCGCTCCATTATATCTATCATTTTTTAGAGTTAAATTAATAAACTATTTAATAGTCATAAATATAAGAGAAAAATAAGTGAATATGACTAATTTATTTTTTAAAAAAATTCAAAATGATTTAATTCATTAACTACTCTAAAAATATTAATAAAAATACAATAAAATAATAATTAATATTTTATTAAAAATTTAAACATATTAGATAATTAGAATATATATATATTTTTAAAAATGATAAATACTATGAAATGAAGAGAGTAATTGTTTATAAAAATTGTAGAACATTATCTAATTTATGACGAATGGAGTAATATTTTTAGCATTCTTTTCGTGGTTGGAAAATATATCATTAAAATTAATAGATATTTTGACAAATAAATAATTTTAAACTATTTAGAGTTATAATTAAAAACATGAAGAGCATGCATGTTAATCTTTTAAAAAAAGGTAAGGCTAAATGCATGAATTTAGCAAGGACAATAATATTCTTAAAATAAGACCATTTCATTTCATAATTCAAATCTCATTAATATAATTTTTTCTCAAAACTCTAAAAAAGAATATTTTTTCTCTCACTCTTCTTAGAATTTTTATTTTTTTATTACATGGGACTTCTATATCTTTATTTTTTTATTAGCTGCAGCGTTGCAATATATAATTTTTTATGTATGCATCTAGTGATATCATTTTTCTTTACTACAACTTGTTTGTTAAATATTTACGATAAAAATTTGAATCAATCAAAACTAAATTATTTCTCAAACAATCTTATGAATGCATATTCACTTTGACTCGATGATATATTTAGAAGTATTTATTAACCACTACAACTTATGCTTTCATGATGTATATGCATTAGATTTCAATTTTGGGAACGGACTGAATTAATGTTTCCTACCAAAGAGTATAAGATAGTCTATATATGAAATCAATTATGACTGTTTTAAGGTGAAGAGTGAAGAACATTATTGTTATTATATCTATATTAATTAAGTCATTGAATGTAGCTAGAGTTTTCTTCTGTCAAATATGAAAAATGTGATGAAATTTCTTTGTTGACGTGAATAATAATGAAGTTGGTGGAAGCCATGTAAAATAGCAAGCCCTCTCTTTTCTCCTTCTCTCTCAACTTCACCTTTTTCTGCAACAGTCCAAAGGCTGCTATCGGCCTATTCATGGCCAATAATGGTTCTTAAAAAAAAAAAAAAACTTTTTAGTTGTTTTTTAATAATTATTTTATTTTTTGAACTTCTTTAAATTTGGCGTTATCAGATATACACTACCTCTTTTTATTAAAGATTTACATGAGAATTTCAGAGGTAATAAAAAAAATTAATAAAATTGAAGTATTTGAATGAAATGAATAACAATAGAATAATATTATGAGATGATAGTTAATTAAAAAATATTAAATTAATAATTATATTTAAAATATAAAATATTGTATTAGATAGTATCAATGTTATATATATATTATAATATATTTTATTTTTAAAACTCATTTTCATTCTATTGTCTATCGTATAATTTGGGAGTTAAAAAAAATTGAGTTTACAAAGATTAGAAAATGTAAAAAAAAAAAAAAAAACTTCTTTTAACTTTATCTCATTAAAAGTACACTTTCAAATAAAATTAATTATTGACACATATTTTTATTATATCTTTTAACTTTCATTAATTCACACCATGCAGGATGTGAGGTTATTGCTCTTCCTTTAGTACGATTTTTTTGTTTGATCTTAATAGAAAGTAAAAAAGAAGGTAAATTTGTTCTCCTTGATATTCCATTACTTGGAATTGACCAAATTACAAATGAAAAATATTTTTTAGCATAATGTCAAATTTAAACTCCAATTAATACTTATGTGCCCTTGATTAGTATAATTTTTCTTTAAAGGAGTTGGGTCTGTACTTGATATTTTACATATTTAGAATAATGAATTATATCTATAGCTTGTATTAAGATGAATTTTTTAAGAGATTAATTGTAAAAGTTAGAATTTTGTTTTAACTTAATTTATGTTTCATCATATAATTTTAGTCTGTCTAATATTCTTTTGTTGATGAAAATCAAATTTTCTTGGCCAAAAAAAACAAAAAAGTTGGTGGCAGTTGAACTGTATGGATAGATGTGTGAAGGATGATGCATATAGAGAATAGGAGTTAGCCACACTCTAAGTTAGACCACGCCACTTGATCAATGTGTCAAAAAGGCTTCACTAGAGAGTGGTTAAGAAATTTAATTTAATTTAATGGAATTGTCCGGTCTGATTTTTATTTTTTGTTTAAAAAGAAAAAAAACTAAAATACTAAATTTTAAAATCTTTTACTGTCCCAATTAAAAAAAAAAAAAAGAAAAGAAAGAAACAGTGGTGAAGAAAATTGAATATCTAATTTAATTAATAAGTTGCCACATTAGTATGCTCAACTAGTTCACCCAGCACATGAAAACGATCTCAGAACTGTGCCTTGTGTACAGTATCACATAATTACGTGTAGGCTGCTCTTTCCTTTGAGGAGCACAGAGACGTGGAGAATGGTCTCAGCTGACATTCTTTGTGCTTATGCAGACTCCATTGGCAGCAGTCTTTCCCACTCCATTCTTCATTTTCAACTTTTTCCATTTTAGCCCAAACGTCTTGCTGTATCAAACAATATCTATTTTATTTTATTTTTTAAAAAAATCAGCCCAACTCTCCTTTCTATGTAAATTTCTTCCTCTTTTCTTTTGATGCTTCGGATGGGCTTTGAAGTTCGAACTCGAACTTATTCAAACCTACAAATTTTCAAGCCCACGGGCTTACAGTTACTGTTTCAGTTTCAGTTAGAGGATCTCTATTTTGCTCTGTAGCCAACAGCCTCATGGACTGAGCAATATGCTTGCCACAGATGGTGGAGAGCTTCTTCCATCGCCGTTACACCTGCGATCATTCCTGCCCAAACCCAATCATGCTTCTTTCCGGTCCTCCTTCCTGGTGAGTGCCAATGACCTCTTCCTCTCTGCTTCTTGTACCATCATACAACTTAGTTGAGTAAAATATTTCGCAGTGGGAAAACGTCCTTACTCTTTCAGTTCGCATTCAACGTCGCCACGGCTGAAAGCTGTCACGCTCCTAACCCAACTGTCGTCTTTATATGCAACCGCCGCAGGCTAGAGACTAAACCCCCTTTTCTCTCTCAGGTATTTATTTCTATTTTCCTCTTCTTTTTTTTTTTTTAATACCAGTTTTGCTACTATAGTTTTTCCCCCTTTTAGGGCATTGACCCATCTTCTGATGCCTTTCAACGCATGCAAATGAAGTAAGAATCTACTTTCACTCGTTCTTTCATAGTTTTCGCCTGTTATATTATATTAGGCTTTCGTTCAGTTGTAATCGATTGTGCCCAGGACTTTGAGAGCTGGAGTTCGAATTCCAGTCGAAACCAAATTAACTAAAGAAAACAGGTCGTTTGTTTTTGTGAAGGTATGTGGATGATGATGAAGGGATTAAGAAGTACTTTGCTGCATTCCACCTATATGATGCGTTTCCAGTAGCAGTAATTATTGATGATTTTGGAGATTTTTTTAATGAAAGGTATTCGCTTTCTTTGTTATTTCTTTTCTCAATTCTCTCCTTGGTAATCATTGTGATTCATGTTATTAATTACTGCCACATTTTTATCTCTAATCTTTTACTTCCAAGGATCTGCCAAGAGAAATATGGGAATCCTCGTGGGAGAGATTTAGCAATGGTTCGGATTCTTGCTTTGTGCCACAATGCAGTATTGCATGCTAAGTGAGTCTAGCCTATTTGTGGCCTGCTTAATTTTCTTCATTTGTAAATCCTAATCGTTGGTTTAAGCTGCATGCGTAGTGAGAAAAGTCGCTGCAAGCTCTTGCTTTCTGATACCCACCATGGAGACTCCCCAAGGCTGCTCTTCATCTACAAAAGATGGGTTTCATCTATTTTCACCATCAAAGGTTTGCAACCATAGAAAAAACCTGTATTTGCTGCTTTTGGTATCATAACGTTATTAATTTTAATATCTACATACGTACTGACATTTGAGTGGATTGAATGTTTATTCTGAAGGTGATGGCAAGGGATCATTTCTTCTAAGAAGAAACAGCAATTTGGGAAGTGAGAAATCTCAGAGGAATACCATTGCCAAGTTCTCTATGACTCCTCAACATTTATTTCTGGAGGGGCTCATTGAAGATGAGGAGGATAAAACATAATCTTGTTAGGTCCAGCACATGAAAACGTGAATCTCTCCCAGCCAAATAATACATTTTCAATAATATCGCGGGTACACTACAAATCTTTCTGCTAATATGACTCGTTTTAACTTTACCATGTATGTTTTCTAGTATTAAGTGCTGAATGCCCATATCCAGTAATATTAATTTGAAAAAGAAGGTGCTGATTGATATTTTTGCTTTTGTTTACGCAGATATCTTGCAAAAGCAAAGTACATATTCATCTCCATATTCTATTATTCAAGAACTTCAGTACATATATTGCCAAGGTTTTATTCACAAAATTTTATGTTAAATATCTTATTGATATGTCAGGGTCGAAAATACTCGGGCTTACAAAACTCTCCTCCAAGATCATCACAAGCCTCTTCTAGGAACACCCTGCAACAATTTCTCGCATCAAGTTAATTTTTTTTTGCCCCAACAAACACATCAAGTTAATTCTGTGTGCCAGTCAAAATACTTTGTATACATAATATAGATGTGGGATCCTAATTAAAGATTTTACTTACGTCTTGGGACTGTTGTACTCTAAATATTCTCTGTCTATCTGCTCTATATTCGTTTTAGTAGTAGTGCTTGCGGGCTCCTGTTGGAGTTGAACCTCAGGATACATTTCTACATCACAAGCTTCCCCTCCAATTGTCTCGCAAGCCTCAACCGGGAACACACTGCATGCGACAAGCATCCAAATTTTATCTGTTGCTTAAAAGTCAATTGACATTTATAAATTGATATGATCAAAGGAGAAAATATGAAACTCACGATGTCATGGAGCTGTAATCAACAGTTGAAGTATCACTGGACATTGATGCACTTATTTTCGTTGGGGAACATCTTGGTGGCCGCACAATCGGGTTGGACCTCCATGTCAAGCTTAAGGTTTTGGTGCTTATTACAAAAGAGACTGGTGGTGGTGAAAGCTGCAAGACTGCCTGCATTTTTTTTAGGTGTGAGCTGTGTGGATTTGGCGTTTGAAGGAGAAGGGTCTAAATTATATCCATGCTAGAGTGAAAATGACTAGAAGAACAGATAAGTAGCGAAGATATTTTTCCCGCCAATGGATAAGGTTTAGTTTTGTCTGATTAAGGTTGTGATGGTGAAGCATTCAGAGCTTTGGATGTGTTAGCCATAGAAAAAAATATCATTCATTTCAAGAATGAGCAATTAGCATTAGGGAAATCTTGAAGCTTTTGCAATTTATTCATTTGGAGATCGTGCAAAGAAAGTTCCCCATCCTCTGTATAAGATTTTACTTGGTAGTACCATTTCCCATGCGATTTCCCTTTTAATCCAACTAAATATTCATACCGTTAGACCGAGGGAGCAATGGATTAAACGTCTCATATGCTTAAAGTATCAAGGTCAACACTACCGTATTCGTCTTAATATACTAGTGTTTAGTACATATAATTATTTATCACTTTAAATAATTTTTATTTTTAATAAAATTATTATAATTATATACATAATTTAAAATTTTATACAACTGCACATCTTAAAATTAACCATAATACAAAAGATCTCAAAGGTCGAAACTCTTGTGTTGCACCTCCTTCCACATATTTCCAATGTGCGTTCCGACGTGAAGAATAGAATTGTTAACATTTACCCTGAAGTAGTAATTGCAAGTGCAAACAAAATAACCACTCATAATTCTTGATCTATGATTTGGGGCGAAGGGGAATGATTTTGCGTATCGGCTGATTAAATGTCACTATCACTACCATATCCCATCCTCCGACATAACCAACCACATACAAATAACTTGATCAATGATATCATTATCCACAAAAGATTTTTACTACAACCCAGCTGTACTAACATGGTATCATAACCGACTGGCAAAAAATTTACGCCAACCTTACCCCACTCACGTCAGTAAAAGTAACATCTAAAACAAAGCTACAAAATGAATGCATTGTTGGGCCAATCTTTAGACGGATCAGATAGAATGATGCTTCTATGTCCACAATAACAAAAATAGGCATTTTAATTTAGATAAAGGTTGCAGTCACAGCTGTAAGGGCTTTTTTTTTCCCCCTCCCAAAGTCATCCTTTTCGAGCATGCAACGTTTGGTTTGGTCCCAGATGCATGACCTCTCAGTTCCACTCAGTACCATCAGCATCTCCGCACCCACAACCCCCCCCCCCCCCCCCCCCCCTTTTTTTCCCATGCTTTCCATGCCTCGTACATGCACCCCTCATGAGGTACATTTTCTCACATAATTCACAAACACAAACTTAATCTAGTGCCAATAATTTCTGGTTCTTCAAGAATAACATATCAAGATGAGGTAAATGGAAGCACACATGCATACCCTTCAAAAAGTAACGAATGCAGAGAGCAATGCAGGTTTCTGTAATTCAAGTCTTTCATCTTTCAACTTTATGCTGCCCAGATTACTGTAAAGACCCACCAATCAGAGAATAAAGTGAATATGCATTATTAATCTTAATCTACATCTCAAACCTTCGTTGGTTTCCTCTTATGGCCACAGCTCCAAAAAGCATGGCTAATTGAGTACAGTATCTTGCAAAATCTATGACAAAGCATAGAGTAATTTGGTCAATAACATGACGTGTAGATGGACCATGTATCACAACAGAGAAGACATAGATATTCACTAAGAGAAAGTTAGAAGCTAAGGCAAAACTTTGCTCTAGAGAATCTTGACACGACTCAACCACGTATTCACTATGTCAAACTTTTCCCTGGATGCAACAAATGCGATGATCCTCGAATATTCAACTGTATCACAGTTTACTAGCTGAGAACCAGCCACTTTAATTAAGAAGCTTTAGCGTGAAAAGGTAAGTAATATCCTAAAACATTGACATTTTGCCTGTAAGCAATCAAAAAATACCATTCCATCATTGTTCAGTTTGGTGCAGCAAAGTTTAAAGGTTCATACAATGCTTTAGTCCTCATATGGCCCAGAAGGATAAAAAGAAACCTGCATGATCTTTCTGAGGTAAAAGGGCCTGTAATTTCAAAAAAAAGTTCTGCCCAAATAAAGACACCCAACAAAGCCCCACCACCATTAGTTGAAACACAATAATAGAGATGTGTCCCACAAAGTCATCGATAAAACAGTGTCTTTTTTGGTGTTAGCAATTCCCCTGATAGATCAGTCTTGAGTTACAGCACTAGTCACAAATCATGTATACAACACCATACACTATGATAATAACTGAAAATAAGAATTCAAGACGTGGTAAAAGCTAAAGCAAAATGCCACAGCTCCACATCATGACCATCACAATTGGTAAATAAGTTAAGAGATCACCCATGAATTGCAGAACAAAGCCCTCAAAGCAAAAAATCTAATTTCCAAAATTTGCAGACTGCAGTTTAGCCAATATACTTACATTTATGTTAGAAACTGTGCAGTTGGGATAGCATTAGGACAAGCTCATCGCTTGAAGGCCTATCCGCTGGCAAATCTGATAGGCAAACAACAGCAATCTTCACAGCCATAAGCATTTCATCTTCCTCAACTTCTTCGCCAAGAATACTCTTATCTAGTGCTTCTCTTGCTTCCCCTGCCTGCTGCAAATGCCGAAGCCAACGACCTAAACTACCCCCACTGACTGCTTCTCCATAGAATGGATCAGTAGGGTCTCTTCCAGTTAACAAAATACCCAATATCATTCCAAAGCTGAAGATGTCACTCTTCTCAGTGTACCTATGGAATTTGGCGAAACAGCATCACCTTATTAAGACTGTGCATAAGGTCTGATTTAAACCAGGTGTACATCAAATATATTCATAGCGCAAAAAATACAAGCTAAAGGTCGCAGCTGTGCAGATATTGAAAACTACTAATTAATATGAAGAAGTCCCGATAGAGTAGAACTTATAGGAATTGGACTTCTTAAACAAGGTTTTTTATTAACATACGCTTTTTAGAATATACAGAAAGCAACAAAAATATTACTAAAAATAAGTGCTTGTGGTAGTAAATACTTTGATGATGAACTGGATCTTTAATGTGGCAGTTCTTACTCATAATGTAATGCTCCAGCATATTAATGTTGAAGGATGGAAAATTGGTGTTCTTAACTTAGACCAAAACTTTAGAGTACAACAAACATGCTAATTATGGAAAGGATCATATGGCTTCAAATTTCATAAAACAGCAGAAACACAAAACTTAGAATAGAAACTACGAAACAAATTTAAATCAACGTAAATACAAGAACTTAGGAATGTAATAATTGAAATCTATTGAGGTTTAATTAGACTCAAGAGAGGCATAAATGACCACTCCACCCCCCGGAAAAAAAAGGATCTTAATGAGAAAAGGAAAAAGAAAAAGAACAGGAACCTGCAATTCTGGAAACACTCAGGAGCACTGTAGCCACCAGATGTAGCTCTATCCAAATTTGGCATGAGCTTTGACAATCCACAATCTGCCAACCTGGGTTCAAACTCAGCATCCAACATGACATTTGTAGGCTTCAAATTATAATGCAAAATCTGAGGAACACATTCAAAGTGAAGATATCTGAGCCCCTTAACAATTCCAACTGCAATTCGAAGGCGAACTTCCCATCCAAGCTGCAACTGATTCTCCCTCACTCTATTCATTGCATCTTCAAGACTCCCAGTTGGCACATAATCATACACAAGGGAGAACCTATCCGATTCTCTAACATAAGCACGTAAACTCATCAAATTCCTGTGTCTCGCGCTGGCTAGCCTTTCCAGCTCCTGTTGTATCCTTCTCTTGACAGACTTGTTTTGCCTCTCTGGAGAACCACTCTCAAAAGGTTCAAGCCTCTTGACAGCAACTGTGAGCCCATCG
This sequence comes from Omphalea diandra, assembly GCA_949677035.1. Classification (NCBI taxonomy): domain Eukaryota; kingdom Viridiplantae; phylum Streptophyta; class Magnoliopsida; order Malpighiales; family Euphorbiaceae; genus Omphalea; species Omphalea diandra. The sequence continues at coordinate 25,119 of CATIWR010150368.1, forward strand.
TCTAGAACCGTCCTGTAATACTTCCCATTTGAGCTGGAACCCAGAAGCTGATTTTGGCTTGCAAGAGCTGACTGAAGAGTTTTAGGAGCTATTTTTGGGGAGAATATAACAGGGCCTTTGAGGATTGGAGTTCGATTCATGTAGCGGACTAAGCAACGGACGAGAAAAGCACAAACAATAGTTGCTATTAGTCCAGTTGAGACTCCTAAAACAATGCTAAGAAGGATTCTTTTGAGTCCAGTGTTGAAGTGGGGTGGCCGTGAACTAGAAGGACCTTGAGTGGAGAGATGCCTTGACATTATTCTTGTTCTACTTTCTTGGCATTGTACTATCATGGGGAGAAAGCAAAAACTAAACAGCCAAAGCAAAGCTGTGACTTTGCTGCTGGTCTGTTGGGACCTGTATCTTGTTTTCTCCATAATAGGACTACAAAAGCACACAACCACACATCAACATCCTATAAGCAGCTGAAAACCGAAAAGAACCGAAAATCCAACATCTTTAAGACTGCATCATCATAAAGTTTCAGTCTTTGCCATCCTAGAAGAGAAGACAAAAAAAAAAACAGGAGCTTCAAATTTTGGGGAAGGAGCTAAGCAAAGGTAAACGTGAAAACGCAAAAGAGAATGAAGCGAAGGCTCTCGAAGCTGAAAATCTTAGAAGGCAAATAAGGCGATAGATGAGGTGATAAAAATCGAAATTCAACTCAAAATCTTCAAGAGAAAGACGCTAAAGAATCACATCGTGATCGATTCCCATCTATTGGACGCTAAAGTTGCCACCTTTCAACATGTTAGCGGGTAACCAGAAACAGAAGACCCAAAAATCTTTCCTTCCTCGCAGGCTGCAGCAGCTAAGATTTCTTTCTTTTTACCACTGGCTTCGAGCAAAACGGAATAGTAAAGAAAAACCCAAAATTAATAAGAAGACAAGTAGCAGTAGTAGGACTAACAGTCTAGCATAGTAGTAGCCAGCAGGTATACAGAGTTTTCTCTGTCAAACACACAAAATGCATAGTAGTGTGTATTAAAAATTTTAACCAAAAAAAAAAAAAAACAATTTGTATGCAGAGGACCATTCTTTCTTTCATCGTCTTCTGAGGACAAAAAAAAACTGGCGTTCCATTCCCGCCTTTCAGAGGAGAGACCCCAGTGGTAGTAAAGAGAAAGGTGGGTCCATGGCCACGACGGCAGAAGCGTCTCCTCATGTCCCTATCACGAGACCGAAAGCTATACATCAAACAACGTGCGATAAGGGGCATCTTCACCGTTGGATACAATACTCATGACATCTCTGCCCTTCATACAGAGCCACGCGAATTTGTGCTCAGCTTTGGCCTTTTTGTTTGTTAAATATAATTGGTTATTAGTGGGTGTTATAGAAATGGGGATGTCTTACCATGGGATTAGTAAAGTTTATAGCTTTTTCATGTGACAACAATTGTTTTCCTGCGAACATATCTGAGTTTATTTTATTGAAAAATATTTTTACTTTATATTTTATATTATAAATTAATGAAAAATATTTTTTATAAAAAATTAAGTTATTTTATGAATTTAAAAAAAAAATTTAATAAATAATTAAAATAAAATATATATTTATTAATATATTTATCAGTATTGATAATTTTTAATTTATAATATTTTTTGTTGATTGCATATAAATAGAATTCACATATTTTTATATTAAATAATAAATAACATAATACAAATTTTTAAAATTTAACTTTATTTATAATTTGATAAATAAATAATAATATTTTTATATTTTTTAAAATATTAAAAAATAATTTTTATAAAAAAATTACAAATTATTTTCTGTAAAATGAAAACGGGGAGTCTAATTTGTGTTAAACAATGATGCCTTTGATTATTTAATTTTGTTTTATCTTAAACCAAAAAGAAAAAGAAAATACTAGTACGGCTTTTCAGATTCGTGTATTTATGTCTCTCATCTATGTGTTGCGACGTGGGAAAGAGCAGAACGTGCGGACACGTGCGTCTTTTGAGGAAAATGGCCGAACTTTATCTCCAGCTTTTCACTCTGCATTTTTTACTGCGCCAGATAGAGCATAGATATATTGGTCTCTACAACCTGAGTTCTCCATATTGCTATCTTGTTGGGTATTTTTTAAGTTACAATGAAGCAAGGAGAGTAGAATTCAAAACCCAAAATCCATGGAACAGATATCGTCTTAACCAGACTGAAATTGTGGTGTCTGTCTTAGCTACCGAATTTTTTGATGCCATAATTCTACAATTTTTAACACTTCAGTTAAATATTACTCGTTATATTGATTGAATATACATGCACCCACAAGGTAAAAATAGGTCAGTAAGTAAATTCCTTTCATAACGTATTGAGTAAAACTTTTTCAATCGTAAATATATTACCCCATAAATACTAATCATTATTTTTCTAATGAATAATTTCATTTATAAATTTATCAAACTTACAATATATTTTCTATGTGCAAGTTATGTTCCACAAAATAAACAAAGTTTGCTCTAATATTATGACTAACCTACATTCAGAAGACAAACATATTCAAAAGGAAGTACACAAATTTATGTGGCGAAAAATGTTCTTGTCATACAGTTAAATTATTCATGCAATCTGAAAACCCGAGCCCACTTTTTCATCCCCACACACGTAAGATCAATATGAGCCCACTTCTTGCACGAGTTGAAGGCATTATATATCCAAATTGATACATGCATAACCCAATTTGATCGTATATGAAAATGAATATGAAAAATATCCATTAAGATAATTTCCATTATTTCAACTCCACCTATAGCTGATATGTGATGGAAAAAAAAGCACAATCATATTATTCAAATGCATCAGGGAAAAAAATTAGAATAATATATTAAAAAGAGTTGCAGCAACAAGAATGCTTCACTAAAATAAACCAATGTACAGACACAGGATTCCCTAAACTAAAACCTCACAGCTCCACCACAAAAGGAACCAAACAAGCTGATTAAGCAAAATACAAGACATTACAAGAGCCCCTTGGCTGAAAGCTAAAGTTGCTCTCAACCCAGAATGGGGCGGTATAAATACAACCCTGAGGGGCTAATTTGCACAGCTACCCATGGGGCAGGCAAGCCAACCTACCACTCAAACACAGACATCTTCAATGGAGAACTGGCTTTTCAACTTACAAAATATACTTACAGAAGAAGCAATATATCAATTTTCAATTCCTCAATCTTGGCCTTCAATTATTTACTTTTCCGAGTTTGTCACCCATTTGAGTCTGACAATATTGCAAGGACATCGCTGTCAATAAAATTTGTTTCTATTGTGAGCTCAAGAGGGGTTTTACCTTCTGCATTGACAGCCTGTGGATCTGCTCCCCTGTAAATACATTGGGTCACTTAAGTAGCATGTCATAGAAATCCACATATTGTCAGCGTCTTTGTATTTGTGCACGTATATGAGTTGTGCTGAGAAGATCAAATTGATGGTAGAGAGAAGAGTTGTGCATGTGCATATGCCAGAATAAGTTACATGCACAAAATAGAGAGACAGCAACCTAATAGAAACTGCTAAGACAGAAAGGAGCAATAAAAGTCACCTTGAAAGGAGCAATTTTGCAAATGCGGCTCTGCCTCTAAGAACACAATGGTGCACTGGCGTTTGACCTCTTGAGTCAGTTGCATTTATATTTGCACCATACTGTAAGAGGAGTTCTAGCATCCCAATATCTGCAGTTTCACAAGCAAGGTGAAGCAAGGAACAACCATCTAGGTTCTCCAATATCTGGCCTTCACCTGTACCAGCCAAATTTAAAGCGCTCATGGACGACCGATCTAATGAATTCCCAGTTGAACAGCTAGAGCAGTGGTCAAGGCCTGCCTGCTCTTGCAATAGCATCACTTTAGCCAGAGTTAGAGCAGAGTTACAAGATGCTTGCTCATACACAACATTGACATCTGCTTCATGATTGACAATAAAACGATATACAGACTTTTTGTCATTAGCCCGAACAGCTTCCCACATCTGCTGCGACACTGAAAGAGGATATTGACAGTCTCTAGGCTTCCGAACAAAGAACTTTTCTGCATACTGTAATTAAATGAACAGGACAGAAGAGGAATCACTTCCAAAATTTTCATAAGAATCCAAAATGTTTCAGTATTTTTATATATTATGGTGGGCCAGCAAAATATGAAATTCTGCTCAATCTCCATCTCTCATGCACAAAAGGAATTGAGAAAAGGAAAACAAATCTAAATAAATGGTGAAGATTTCCATCATAGTGAAACAAGCATGCGCAATTATCCCCAACCGAACAGACAATAAAAGTAAAAAGCAAACTACAAGCTAGATGGACAGACCTTTGCATGGATAAACTTCTCCTTTACTGATATGGAATCAGTGGGACTGGGTTTACAAACAAAATGAAGCTGTGTTTTATCAGACTTGTATGAGCTTCATAAGCAGAATATTGAGGAATGTTAGCAGAAATACTAGGACCAATTCATATAACTGGTGACAAAAGGAACGGATGAATGGGGGTTGCTTACCCTGTGCTGACGAGATCAACTTGGAAGGTACTTCTTGATTGCAATAACTCCTCCCAGACTGAGTTCGCAAATGCATTTCCAAGAGACTGAAACAAACTTATAACGGAAGGCTCCCATACTTTGACATCAAGTGTGAGGGACCTTACCTACAATTCAACCCAAAAAAAAAAAGTATAGGAGATGCATGAGAGAACAGGAGCTATTATATCATTACTGAATAGTATTTAACATGACAAAAGCACATTAAGGAGGAACTATGTCTTCTATAAAGATCCTGCCAAAGTATCTTCAAGTCATAACAAAAGTTTGGCAACTGTCAAATATACTAACCTTACTATAGTTGATTTATTAACCAGAATAAAAAAATGGAAATTTTGGACCAGCACACAATCTGCTCAAGTGACAAGCTTCATGTTAGACACACATTAACTATGCTATGCAGTTGAATACAGCACGCCAAGGATTTTCCAACTGGGCCCACAATTATTGTCCAACTGATGTTTGATGCTATCTCACAAAGAAAGACCATGTAGAGGCAAAATAATCAAATTGAATATTCACCTTTGATATATGTACACCAAGATTACGGTGAACACCAGAACACTCGATGCAAACGAGAACACCAAGATTAAGGGATGCCCAATCTGGTTCCAGGGCACCACAATCAGCACATTTATCATTCCCACATACTCTTCGCAGCACATCAATTGGCTTCTCTGGACTGGATCGTTGCTGTTGAGTGATTCTCGATGGACGTTCATGATGCGCACCAGCAAGGCTCCTCTCAGATGTAAACTCGTCAGCAGCGGAGTGATCAAAGTCAGCACTTTCAAATGAACTGCTCTCACTAGCAGACCGATGATGACCACTTCCCATGGGACTAGCAGGCAGACACTGAAATTTGATTGGAAAAAAACCATCAAAATGGCTGGTAAATGAAAGCCAATAATGATGAAATGCTACCAAAAATTACCCTCTCCGGAGCCTGAGAGCTAAGCAGTGAAGCAATAACCCCTGTTATCTTTTCAATCCAATCCATTTGATCGAGTGCACTCTCTGCCTGCACTGACAAGCATAAACAAACATTATTAAGGATATATTACTGAAAAGTAACTCCATATCATACTTTAGTTCATCCATCAACAGAATCCTTGAAGGTAATTTTTCATGCAGTGTAAACTAATCTAACTGAAACTCAAATTTTCAGGCTACAGCTTACATCACACCTGCAAAGTGTAGTTCTTTGTAGGTGAAATAATCCTGAAGCAAAAACGCAGGTCTGATTGATCAGCATCAACCTTGATTGTTGATGTAAGAAGGTTCACAGTGTGGTGAGCAACAGATTTTTCATCATGTACTCCACCATGATAGTGAGAAGACAGCCAACGACTCAACAATCCAGATCCAAGCTCAGAG
>CATIWR010150390.1:0-41085 GCA_949677035.1 Omphalea diandra
GTAATGAGAAGGTTTCACATAAGGACTTGGCATTCTTATTTTGCCTTGTCAAAAACCAACCTATCCAAACCGGCCATTACCTTGTAGATCAATTTATCCACATGAGTACTAAACCCAAAAGCTAGTTTCTCTTGCCCTCTCACATAACAACCATCTATCGCTTTATTGGAGCACTTGATGAAGAGAAGGAAAAATTCCTCACCAAGAAGCTCCTTCCCTCTCAAAACTTCCTTGACCTAACCTACTTCATCAACGCCAAGGCAATCCATCCGGACATTTATATCTACACCCTTGGTGCCATCGGAGCAAAGAAGATGGAAACCTCCCAAGCTTCTAAGCAAAAAAGGCTTCAAATCGAAGAAGGCAACATTCAAATCCCTCATCCTCAACCAAAACCAAAGTCCAAGTTATCTCTTGCCACCATTGATTGCAAGTTGGACAAGTTTATAAGGATGATGAAGAGAATGTTCCTTTTCCTTTCTCATCTTCATAGCGACGTGGTGGATCTCCAAGAGAAACTAGGAGTTCCTCATTGCCATCTTTTGGACTTCATCGAATTTGAGGATACGCAAGTTGGAGATGACAATGAAGATGACGTAGAGGATGAAGATGAAGCTAAGGGAGAACAACAAGCACCCGATACACTATCTTCTAAAGATGATTCTCCACTACTTTAGAATAGGGATCTTTTGTATTTATTTTCACTTTCCTTATGTTTTTTTTACAAATCTTGTGATCCCACAGTTGTGAATATAAATAAATAAAACTTGTTTCTTTGCAAACATTGCTATCTTATGTGATTGGTGTTTATTCTTTCTTCATTGCATTATGTTTGCTCCCTATGAATTCTTATGCATGAGTTTCATTTTCTTTCTTTCTTTTCGTTATATACCCTCTTTTTGATATTGCTAAAGGGGGAGAGATTGTGAAGGGGAGAAAATAATGAAATAACTTGAGAACAACTATAGCATAAGTTGAGGGGGAGCAATATACCTATTATTTTATCAACTTCACCTTTGATTGAATGATTGTTATACTTAGTAAATTTTGTCATAAGCATTCATTAAATCATATTACAATCCAACTTCATTTTTTATCTTTAGGATCAATCTAAGTTGTCAAAATCAAAAAGGGAGAGATTGTTTGACTAGGGTAGTTAACCCTAAATATTGGGCCTCTTTTGATCTTGACAAAGGAGATTAATCATTTTTAATGTTTCTATTTAGTGTTGTTTTGTAGTTTTTATGAAAGTCTTTAAGTTAGAAGTTGGATAGAAATATTAATCTTCAAAGTATATGAAGTAACTTTTAAATCGTGACCGCAATCCAAAGATTCGCGACCGTGATCCATTAGAAGACTTGCTAGAAGTTCAGACAGACGAAATCGCAGAGTAATTCTCAGCCGCGATTCATCTAAAGGAAGAACTTCAAAAGTGACGGATGAATTCGCGGTGTAAAGCTTGCCTCAGTCGCGATCGCAAATTTCGAAGTAACTCAAAATGTAATCAAGTCCACAATCACAACTTGACAAATGTCCTAGGTAACCGTTGGAAGTCAAAAATCGTGAGGGAAACTTATTTGTAGCTATTGCGAACCCAAAAGAAGAAGATGAACACTTTTGGCAGAAGAATTTGCGTCTGAAGTAGCATCCTATACAACATAAATCGCGACCGCTACTTTTGAGAGCAGGTGAAAAACAATGACTATATTTTCCTAATGCACTAATCAGAAGCTGCCATGTGGACTAGCCGTTAGACACAAACGGGGTTTTCCTTATGAAATTTGGAATTCGCGACCACAAAACGACTGTCAATCATTTAATGCGAAAATTTGTCTAGCATATTTTAATGATTTTGTCCCAGTTTTATTGCAACGTATCTTTGGTGGGTAGAGATTATAAATACCTCACAAAACATATGTAAATGCAAGAGAATTAATAATTTTGTACCCAAACTCTTGCAATTTTGCTACTCACTCTTTGTTATTCTTTAAGTCATTGTTGGGTGTAAGCATAAACACCATCTATAATAGGTTATAGTGTGAGCCTGTTAAAACACTAAGAGAGGTTGTTGTGTGAGCCTGTTAAAACACAAATTGTAAACGTTGTTGTGTAAGCCTAAAAACACAAGTGTAAAGGTTGTCGTGTGAGTCTTCAAAACACAACTGTAAAAGTTTGATGTTAGCTTGAAAACACCTTTGAAAGATAGTGAAATACCCAATTTCGAAGAATTGGGGAGTGAACGTAGGGTAAATTACACCCGAACCACTATAAATTTTGTGTTCCTCTCATCTTATTTCTTCTCTTTCTTTCTAATTTTTAATTTTTATATACCAAATCAACCTTCCCTTCTTAGTGCTTAAGGCCAACAAACATTTTAAAATTGACAATAATAACTTTAAATTATTAATTTTAATTCAATGACAATAATAACTTTAAATTATTAATTTTAATTCAATGGATAATATTTATTTATATTAACTAAGTATTATTTCAAATTTTGAGATTTGTGATATTTGAAATCTATTTATATCTATATTATCTATAAAAGTGACTAATTAAAGAAAAATTTTTTGGACGTAAAGGTGTATAGAGCTTTTTGAAATTGACAGTAATAATTTTAAGTTATCAATTTTAATTGAATGAACAATATTTTTTTATATAACTAATTATTATTTCAAATTTTGAAATTTTTCATATTTGAAATCTATTTATATCTATACTATATATAAAAGTGGATAGTTAGAAAAAAAATTTTGGACATAAAAGAGTAAAAAACTTTTTAAATTGACAATAATAACATTAAATTATAAATTTTAATTGGTTGAATAATATTTTTTATAAAATTAATTATTAGTTTAATTTTTAAAATTTATGAGTATTTAAAATAACTAAAATAATGGATAAAAATATTTATATTTTAAGTTAGTACTATTTTATTTTTTAAATATTTAAAATTAAGATAAATATAATTTATCTATCTATACTATATATAAAAGTGGTTAACTAGAAAAATATTTTAGACATACATTAACAATAATAACTTTAAGTTATAAATGTTAATTGGATGAATAATATTTATTTATAAATTAATTATTATTTTAATTTTTAAAATTTATAATATTTAAAATTTATACTGTACTATTTATGAACAATAGTTAATTAGAAAAAATCAATATATATATATATATATATAAGTGGTTAATTTTTGAACATAAAAAGGGTATAAAACTTTTTTAAATAATAATAATGACATTAAGTTATAAAATTTAATTGAATAAATAATATTTCTTTATAAGAATTAATTATTATTTTAATTTTAAAATTTATGAGATTTGAAATATATACTATACTATAATTTTAAAATTTATGAGATTTGAAATATATACTATACTATTTATAAAAATGGTTAATTAGAAAACAATTTTCTAAATATAAAAAGTATAAAAATTTTATAAATTGATAATAATAATCTTAAGTTATAAATTTTAATTAGATAGATAATATTTTTGATAGAATTAATTATTATTTCAATATTTATAATTTGTGATTATTTGATGGTGAGCGACAAAATATTTTCTTTATATGTTAATGTTATTTTATTTAGTTTACTATTAATTTTGTACGACTTTTCTTTAGTTTTTAGTTTGAATTTTTTATCATTTTGCCTTAAATTTATTTTTTCATTCACTTATTAATAAAAGATTATTAAAAAGTTTAGTTTATATGCATTTTAGAAAATTTTTAATTATTTGTAGTTTTAAATAATTTTTTTTATTTATATATATATGAAATTAAATAATTTATATGTCTAATAATTATTTTAGTTACTGCAAAACATGTGCAATAAAAATTAATTATAGTTAAAATTATAGAAACTTTAAAATAACAAACGATTTATACGGACAATTTGAATTTTAAAATTTAAATGTATGATTATGAAAATTAATTAAAAATAATAATGTCAACACACAAAATTTTTAATTTTAAAATTATATAATTATCCCATTAATCAAATCAATTTGATCCGTACATTATGCTATATATATATATATATATATATATAATGCAAGCACGTGCTCTCTGGTGGCTTAATTTTAGCCAAAATTTTTGTTATGCGATTTTGTAGCTATGATACCTAGTAAATTTGTTATTTCTTAGAAAACAACGGTAAGCCATTGAGTCTAAAAGATTTCTTGTTTGTCATAATAGCATATTGCAATTTTTTTAGTTGATCAATCATTATCAATTAATTAATATATATATTATTAATTTTAATTTTAGAGTTAATTTTAAACTATTATTTATTATTTAACAAAAAAAATTATGTATAATATAATCATGTCTTATTATTTTATAAAAATTATGTATAATATAATCATATATTATTATTTTATATTATGTTATAAAAAATTGACATATCAAAATTTCAAATATCTGAAAGTTAATTTTAAACTATTACTTCTCATTTTATCAAATAATTGTGCATGATACAATCACAAATTATTAGTTTACAGTATATTATAAAAAAACTATCATATAAAAAAAATTTAAATGAAAAATAAAAAAATCAATTGACATATAAAAACTTTTTAAATAAAAACTTAAAAGCCTAAAAAATAAAAATTCTTAATAAAAAGTCAAAATCACATAAAAGAGTTATACTAAATTAAACAAATACAAAAAGTAAAAATTTTAAGAAAGTCAATATTTAAATTAATTTTATTGATTTTAAAATTTTGAGTATATGCAGAGTAACAACAGTGTAATAAATTGTCAATAATTATTTCATTCAAATTTTACAAAAGTTATCTTGAAATTGTATCACTCACACACACATATATATATATTGCAATTAATTGCTAATTTTTTTATAATAAAATATTTAATATTATTTATTTGATTGATTGTGAAAAATTATTTAGTTCAAATTTAATAAATTTTTTTAAAAAATTATGACACATAAAATTAAAATTATAAATTAATAAACAATCTTCTGTTATAACTATTTTTGTACATAATTACAAATTTAGATAAATTTATTTTATTATCTTATTTACTTTATCATATTTAATTATTATTTAATTATTATTTTTTAATTATTTAATTAATTATCTATTTATTTAAAATTTATTATTATTATAATTATATCGTGCAATGTGTAGATTTATGATTAGTTCTATTAAGTTTTGGTTCTTCACATATAAATTAAGATATTTATTTTCAAAATATTATTAAAATTAATATTGAAATTTCATTTTTATGATTTTTCAGGGTCATTAGTATGGTACAAATAACTTTGGAAATTGTTTATTTGGTACAGATTAGATTAGGGTAAGCATGATCTGATTTAAATTGAATAAATAGATTGAATTAATATTATTTAATTGATTCAATTTTCTTCTACGATTTTTAGTTTGGTTTTAGTTTTAATTTAAAAAAACTGGTTTTTGATTTTCAATTTGCCTTTTTATATAGAAATTAAACAAATTAAATTGATGAAGTGAATTATAAAAATTTGAACTGAACTAACCAAAAAAACATATATTTTTTATTAAATTAAGTCAAAATTTTATAAATTTAATTCAATTTAATTTGTAAAATTTTAGCTTTATTCAATTTTTTAAAATTTTAGTTTGATTTGATTTAAAAATAAATTTTGATTAATTCAATTTCAATAAAAAATAAATCAATTGAATAATTATCTCCAGATATAAATAATTATTCTTTAACTTAATTAACACTTTTTACGGTCCATTTGGTTCACAGGATTATTTAACTAAACCATAATATTAGTAAATAACATTATTTTTAATACATATAATCCAAGTTAGGCTTAATAATCTTAAAGGTATAGTTGACCCATGAAATTATTATCATCTCAAACCTAGCTTCCATGTCTTTAGTACTCTATTTTCAGTGTGATTACTAATCCTATAATTTGTGAAATCTTAATTCTTAAAATAGCTTTAATTTTTTACTTTATTTCTCAAAAATAACCTTACTAATCCTATAATTTGTGAAATCTTAATTCTTAAAATAGCCTTAATTTTTTTATATTGTATCTCAAAAATGACCTTTATTGTTCAATGTATTTCTCAATTACCTTTACTTATATTATTATCTACTAAGAAAAAAAATCTTCTCTCATATGAAAAAAAAATCAATGCAAAAATAATAAATAATTGACTGTAAAAAATTATTTTTAATGTAACTTTATTATAATTTTATTTAATTTATTTTTAAATATTTTTTACTTGAATTCTAAAATAAAGCACGTGATAATAATTAATATAACAAATAACATTATAAAATTAATTAACATTTGAATGCAAAATGATAATTCAAATAAAAAATTGGTACAAATTAGATCAAAAGATGAGATTTTTTTAAAAAAAAAATTCAAAAAATACAATTTTTCGGTATAAAGTAAAGAGTGTTTAAGTAATTTAATAATTTCAACAATTTATCTCATTGATTAAACTATCATGTCAAATACGAGATTACCAAGATAGGATTAATTAATACTATGAATTAAAATATTTATATTAATAAGATTTAATATAAGTAATTCTATGGCTTAATTAAACCTATGATTAAAACTAATCACAATGATTATGAATCCGTGAACCAAAATGGATTGTTGCTTTACTGGATCCATTTATAATTTTGTTTGTCATGGCATATTATCCGCAATATCATCTAAGTACTTATTATTATTAGTATTCATTGACCTTCGAATTAACTTGGCATGGGGTATTTCTTGTGAAAAAAAAAAATTGCATGAGATAATGGTGATTTTTTAATTTTTGAGAAAGAGGTAATACTGAAAGTTAGTTGACTTTAAAGTTGTATATTTGGCTTCTCTAAAAGAAAAAAAACTATATATTTGGCCCTAAATAAAATTAGTTGCATAATTTGTATGTAATAGTAATTAATTAAAGTAATAGGTATTATAACATAATATTTCATTTTTAAATCAATAACTTATGATAAGTACCTATAATATATTATTTAATTTTTAATGACATAATTATGATTATAATCATATTGTGTAGCATGTGAATAAATGACTAATTAACAAATAGCTACTCGGTGCTAATATACGTACCAATAATTTCTAAATTTTCTTTTTGTTTTTTCTACTTATTATCATTTAACTGTCAAAGTTTCAATTCAAACTTAACTAATTTCCTATGTTATTCTTTTTTAAAAAAACAAATATTATTCGTACATTTACAAAAAAAGACCTTCATTATGTCCCCATAAAGTAAAAAATAAAAAAAATATCTGTAGTTATTTCTTTATTTTCCCATCATTCAATTCAAAGGACATTGATGGCATTTCTCTTCCATGATTAAAGGGTTATTTATGATTTGCCATCTCAAATGTCTGCTGACTTATTGGAGAAATCTTAGGCCCTAAAATCAGAATCTTATTTGTCAAACACCAAAGATTTTTTTTTTTTAATTTTTCTCTTTTAATTCATGGCAGTATGTAACACAACCTTTTTTTTTTTAAAAAAAAAAAAGACTTTACCACTTCTTTTGATCACTTTCGTTTATTTATTTATTTATTTTGTATGTCTGTGTTGATTTGGTTGGATAGTGTCCCTAAAAAAGCTAGATAATGAAGGTAGCTTTATACTCACCAAAATTATAATCTTTATCAAGTTATCTTTTTTATTTTTCAGTATCTTTACCAAATTATCTGATAGTATTTAAATTAACAAAAGTGAAAGAAAGTGGAATTCGACTAATAATTAAATAAATAATGCATAAGGTTAAAAATTCAAATTTTAATAATTCATTTTTTTTTAGAAAAAACAAAATTGTGATTCACTCTAACACAATTTGAAGGAGAGTGCTAAAGATACCATTTCACATAGAAATTTAGTTTTCAAATTATTGAATTATATTACATTGCAGAATTAGGAGCTTCTCTATTTCAAATTTAAGAATTGATAATGAAATATTGAAATTTAAACTCAGGTGCTGAAAATGTAATGGAATATTGAAATTTAAATTTTTAACCATCTACAAGATAAACATATTGAGTTTTTTATTTATTTATTTATTTTTGTAATCTTACAGATTTACTCTAAATAATCATTTTTTTAATGCTCCGCTTGATTATTAGCACAGGCTATTAAAGCAGTCATTCTAATGGTGATAATTTCATCATCTTGACAAAATTTGTCCATAGCTTTATTAATGGGTTTTTATAAAAACAAAAATATTAATAAAATAGAATGATAGTATTATAATTTTTGTAATATTTCTTTCTATAATACATTAACCTTCCCGCCGTTGGTAGGCCACTTCTTTTTGCGAGTAGCGACTACTGAAACACTGTTGCTTCCTCGAGTAGTGAGTACTGAAACACTGTTGCTTCCTTCCACGCAGTTTTATTTGTCTTTCCTTTTTCTTCCTTTCTTTTTTTATTTACTTTTTTCACATTTTAACATTCCTTGTGTCATTCTTTCACAATCTTTAATACCATTCTTTTCTCTTTTCTGCTCCTATTCACAGACCAGCCAACCAAATGGTATGAATTATTCTTCTCACTTTTGGGTATTTTTCTTACTTACTTCTGAACTCAAATTCATCTTTCTTTATATGATTTTGTTATGTTTATTGCGCTCACTCTGCAAAAGTACTAAAATTTGACAAAAGGTTTAGTTTTTTTTTTTTGGGTATTATTCTCATCATATTGATTGAAATTGTTAAATTGTTATAGTTTTGTTGATTCAAATTTTCATTTTTGGTGATAGATAGTTGTTTGATTTGATGTTTGCTTATTTAATTTGGTCAGGTGGGATGCAAATTTTATATAAAAAACAATTCAAATTGGATAAGTACACTTCTGGGGAGCAAATTCTTTGGTTCTTGTGTTCATCATCAAGAACTGAGAAAGAATGAGAAAAATGTTTTCTGTATAGACTGTAATCTCGGGTTCTGCAGACATTGCGTGAAGGCTCACTGCCTTCATAGGCAACTTCAGATCTGCAAGTACGTCTACCATGATGTTGTGCGCCTCCAGGACATCCAGAAACATCTTGACTGCTCTAAAATTCAGGTTTCTTTAATCTTCTATAATCATCCTTTTCTTTCCTTTTTAAGATTAATTAAGATCTTATTGCTAAATGACTATATGCTTATTATAGTTGTAGTACGGAAGTATAGGTGATTGAATTGTTGGTGCTTTGAACATAATTGGATTGGTTGATATAGGTCTTTAGTTCTTAATCCCTGATTGGTATTAGTTCTTAAATAATGTGTTCTTGCTTGAAGTCATTCTAATATTCTGTAGATTTATAATCCATAGAACCGATAATCCACCTTGAATGAATTACTTGGTTTTGGCTATTAATTGCAGTTAAATTCTTTCATTTAATTTAGCACTTCTTGTTTTTGGTCTGAATGATTTCAATCTTGCTTTTGTTATTACTAATATTATATGTATATTTCATTATTTGGGGATGAGTTGATCATGGATTCTGAAAGAAAACTCGTTCCATTTTTGCAGACATACAAGATCAATGGCGAAAAGGCTGTGCACTTGAATTCACGGCCTCAATCCAAAGATTCAAAACCATCAACCAAAGCAAAATTTGGTGCTTCGTGTGAAGCATGTGGGAGATATATACAAGATCTGCCTAATCGTTTTTGTTCCATTGCATGCAAGGTATAAAAATTATCACTCATTCCATAGACTCCATTGGATTACCTTATTAATGTTTGATTAATTTTGATCAGATGTTGATGCATTTTCAGGTCTCAGCTGTGCCAGTGAAGCCTAAAGACCAAAAACACAAAATGATCACATTCTCAATTCAAGAATTCCAAAACCTTTCTTGGAAGGAGAACTACAATCAAGAAAGACATTCAAGTGATGAGAAGGAATCATCTCTTTCTTTGACTGATATGTCTGAGGAAACACAAGAATGGATGATGAGTTCAGCATTGAAGCCAAGGAGACAATTGCACAAAAGGAAAGGCATTCCTAGGAGGGCTCCTCTCTGTTAATTCCAAAACAGTTAAACAATGTCCTATTCTCTCTTTTCTCCAATCATATTATGCAAATTTTGGCTCATATGAAGGTACGAATTCAATCAATAATACAACAGCTACAATAATCCATTTTTCTAAAATTGTCTAAAGTCACGCATAGTAGCCCCAATACATGGACATTAAAAAAAGGTTGGATTAATTAGTTGAGATGGGAGAGGGAGCCCACTGTGTTTGAGAAGAGTATTTTCTTGAGGGTCGTACAGAAATGAGTCATGAAATATAGAAATGGAGGGATGGTGGTGGCTACTTGCTGCAGTCATTAAATATAGATAAATCTTTGTATCTATCTTGATTTGATTTGATTAGTTTCTGTTCTGTTCTTGTTGTTAATTTTGTATTGAATATTCCTCTGCACAATAGAACTACGTATACCACATATTCTTCACTTCAATTGTTTAATTTAATATTACATAATGGGCTCTCATTCTTGATGGGAATGGTCTTTATGTGCTGGCCTTACATGGTTCCTTTTTCCCCCCTCAATTTTCTCACGCTTTTGGCTGCCATAGATTGCTTGATTTGTCTTAATCTATGTCGGAAACCGGTGGTGGTGGCGTCACATTCGGTGTGTTTTCTATGGTGGTTGTGAAATTGGGACCCTCTTCTCCTTATGTTATGGCATCAATGATATGTTAATGCTGTGTTCATATGAATATGGCAGACAAAAAATAGCAGCCAAAAGGGTTGGTATTAGAATACCAAGATCTTGAAAGGATGTAGTGAATAGTTTAAGTTCAGAGCATGTTGCACATGGAATAGGACTAGAAAGAAAGAAACTTTTTCCCCTATTAACCATACCACACCACACCATGCCACCATGCCATACCTTGCAAGATTTATTATTTGCAGAAAGGAATTGACATTTTTGTGCATATTATGATATAAATGAATGTGTTGTTATTTTGCAGTTTCACATTAAGGGTCATTTCTATTTTCTCTTTTGTGGTAGGCCAGTGAGCTTAGTAGTAGTTGTCATTACTTGGCCTGAGTCCAATTTTTTGTTTTTTCATAACATTCTTTTGGACACTACCTTTGAGTTTCATGATGATAAATTAAACATAAGGATCCATTCTTTCAAATTTTAAAGGGTATTTTTCTATAATAGCTCAAATTAGAAGATAAAAAGATGTTGATTTTTGAGGGTAATAAGCTGTAGAGCACCGCAGCCATTTAGACAATGGGTCCTTTTTTGCTATGTGGATTTTCCCAGCATTTTGAATAGATGCATCATAAATAGGAAATGCTTAAGTCTGGCTTTTTGGCATGTTGGGCTGAGAAATTAGCCATTGACGAAACGCAAAACCCATGGGAACGCGAGATAAATTACGTTTTAGAGGGTACACTTTTCCTTGTTATGGCAACCTTCTGTTACTGGATTCATGCTTTCACAGTTGTATTTGGAAGACAAAAAACTCTTTCAGTAGTTGAGTATGAAAACAAATCAAGGATTTTATTGGCTGTTTATAACTTGGACGCCGATAAGTGATAGCTTCTCGGGACACCAATTATCCCAATGGTGCAATAATGATGTTATTATTCTTCTCTTTTGTCAAAAAAAAAAAAAAAAAAGTTATTATTCTTCTCTATGATCGTAATGCTAACCGTTTTCGCTATAACCTTTAGTATTAGATTTACTATTTAGAGAAATTTTTTCATAAATTGAATTTACACATATGATAAAAATATTTATATAATATATGTTGAATATGAATTTATAAAAAATAATAAAATATTACTGATAAAATAAAAAATTTAAATAAATGTGACTTTTTATAATTAAATGGTTTATCGTCCTATATAATATAATAAATTTAGATTAAAATTTCTCATACCTTAACATAATATTTTGATTTACTCATTTTTCTTAGTTTATTTGGATTTATTTCTTTAGATCTTTGAAGTTTTGTATTCTCCTATTATTATTATTATTATGAGTTTGGGTGTTTTATTATTATATTTCCTTATATTGAAAGTTTTGATATTTTGATTTTTAAATCTAATATTTTATTAGTTGATCTATGATATAAGAAGTTAAACAGACATTTATAAAAACAGATTTATAGTATGCGAGAATCAAATTGAACTAATAAAAAGATTAAAAAAAATTAAACAATGATAAAAATTTGTTATCTTGGCCTAATAAAAAATTCTATAGATATAATTTGACAAATTATATAATAAAAATTTGTTATCTTGGCCTAATAAAAAATTATATAGATATAATTTGATAAATTATATAATGATGGATTTTATAATATCGTCAAATAACGTGATTCAATCTAATAGTAAGTAATAATTTCTATTTAATCTAATGATTTTTACTTTTATTTAATCCAACAGTGAATTATTAATTATGGTATTATAATGCAATAATGTAAATGACGTTGTAATATTCACCATAAGATCTATTTCTGTATATCAGGTTATCTATCATTTAAATTTGCAATTATATACATGGTTTATCTAAGAACTTATTATAAAAATATCTAATCATATAAGATTTTGTCTATCAATTTTGTACTATTTATCCAATTAATCAATATTTAGACTTATTCTAGAAAAAAAAAAGTGTTTCTGAGATATAAATTGAAATTTTTTTTTAAAATAAGCTATTGATTCAAAAGTTAAGAGGATAATAAAATGGTAATTTTGAAAACAAAATGCATTTTTATTTTTATTTTGAAACCGTAAATAATTCAAAACATCACAAAGACCTCCAAGCACTTCCCCCACATTCTTGACCTTGGTTTCTTTCCTGGCCTCATTGAGATAGGAGGATTGCTAAACTTAATGTTTTGTTTTAGGCAATATACAAAATTTTAAATTAGTTCTTTTTTTTTTTTTTCACAAATTTTTCAGTCAATAAAGTGAAAGATCGGTGATTGCGTAGTGAAATCATACCAAAATTAGTTCTTCCTTTCTAGCTTCTACAACAGTATATTTGCAGGAATGATGATGTCAACATAGCATTTTCCATGGATCATTACACCTACCTAAATATTTTTTTTTTCAGTTAAATTATGTTGCAGCCAACTTATTCTTCTTCATCCGGGAACTGCAAAAACGGCATAGAAACAGAGGAGGAGCATCATCATCGTTAATGTTGTTGCACCTAGTATGCTGCCAAACATGGCAAACATCACATGCCACCATTCTTTCTCCATCATCATCCTTAGCCCCACACCTACAATTCACAGTCCAATCATTATCCCCACCTTGATACCTCAGCTTTGTACCCAAGTCTAGTCCATACCCTCTAACCCATACCTGCATACCCTGCTCCACTCTACACTTGATCAAATCCTTATCCTCCATTGCCACCATTTCGCCAATCTGTATATCCTTCACCACAAGCTTATCCATAACACAATATGTATCCCTTAATGCACATTGCACCATCAGTTTAAGTTCACCTACGGTTGTAGATTCTTGGGCTGGCGTCACCACCACCTCGCCTGGTGGCAATGGACGAGTCAGCTCATTCACCAACTCATCATAACTCGGCCTTACTTGGCAAATTAGTCTCAGTATTGCATCCTCATTACTGTTCTTGAATTGCCATTCCTTAACAAAATGTTTGCTGTCCAAGATCACTCTGACTGCTAGACTAACTGCATGACAATCGGGGTAGCCCAATAACACATTCTTGTACAAGAAAACCAAATCTTTATAAACATCAAGTCCTGGTTGCAGAGGCACGGCATCGCTAGCAGAATCTTTCTTTGTTTTTCTTTCAAATGTAGCTCCATCAGAAATATTCTTTAGTGAAAATTCTAACAGTTTGTTGGTGGGCTTGGTTGCTCGTACAATAATTTTGTCACCAACAATAACCTTATCAATATGTTTAAGAACAAAATCGATCAAACCAGTGTCACCAATGTGCGATCTAACCGCGTTTCGCAAGTCTTGCCGAAGCATTCTACCCCCCTCATAGGATTCCAAAGCTTGGAAAATTACCTTCACTACATGCTCCAATCTTCTTTTGGGCCATCTAGTAGCACCCAATTTAGCAACAAAATAACCAACCGACCGACTACCCACATAACTTGGATGGCTATGCAAATGAGTTTCAGCTTGATGGGTTGTTTCCATCGACAACTTAGTCGAAATCGAAGCCAATGCCAATGCTGTTTTCCTCTGAATGAGCGCTTTTGAGTCGAAAGCAAGCATGAATTGTATCAAATCACTAATGGTAACCAACTGGGCATCACTAACATTTCTATATGTACTTATAATTTGCTCAATCAATTTGCCTTGTCTTTTCTCGAAGAAATCACAAACAATCTTACTAAGGTCTAATGAGCTCAGAATCTCTAAAGCTCTGTTGTATTCCTGCCTTGTAACTCCAAAACTTCCATGACTTAACTTATAACCCCATTTCGCAAACCAAGACCGCCCATACGCAACCCCATGAAGCAACCTTTGGTCCATGCTTCCCTCCTTTGACGTATCATGCACCGAAATACCACTACAACCATAAAAAAAAAAAAAAAAAAAAAAAAAAAAAGGAGGACAATTTAAATGGAACCCAAAACAAACGAGACTTTGGTTTCGTAATATTAAAATTGCCTGATCATATTACGAAGGTAATTAAAATAAAACTATGTTTAAGTAGAAACAATAAAATCAAAGTAAGGGAATATAAAATTGAATTATGAAATCAATAAGCCTTTGATTCAATGATAACAGAGTCGTATACTCATTGATCATACCGGGTTTGGAGAGTGAAGCAGAAATGATCCCAAATGCTCATGAGTGCTTCGCCGGTAAGATAATTATTGGAGGAGTTGGAACCCATTTTGAGGCAGAGTAGATGACCAAATCCATTGCAGTGAATCACACCATGTAAAAGATGGGTCTGCAGCTTAAGGGACTCTTTACTTATAGCCTTACTCCATTTTCTGTCCTCTGGAATTATCACGTGGTAGTTCCTCTTCGACACGAAATGGTGACTCCATCCTATTTTGAACAAAAAACAAGCAAATTAACATATGGATGGGAAGATGAAGAGAAACATTATATTCTTGTACCGATGAATCTGCAGAAGTCGCAGAGTGGGGAATAGGAGGAGGGGGAGGGGAGGACGGTTTGTTCGACGACGTAGAGAGGGAAAACGACGCCAGATGATTCGCTGACGAGCAAAGTGCACCAAACGGGGTGGGGTCCAATGGTGTAGTCTTCGGGCTCTGCGCACCGTTTAATGAAATTTCTGATGTTAGTTCGAAATGGGCCGTGGGAATTCATGGTGGCGAAGAACGGAAGAGTGAAGATATTTGGGGTTCGTTTTCTTTTCTTGCAAGATTCGAATACTGTTATTGCCATTTTTTATTTGAGAGAGAAGAAAGAAAACTGTAAATATGATGGTTATGTGCGCTTGATGAACGAGAAGGAGAAGGCAGCGGGTTTAATTGAGGATTTTACGATTTTCGCCCTGCTTGGGAGGGAGAATTTGGTGGATTGGCTAGTGGTGTTTTGGTATTTTTATGATGGTTAGTAACTAACTTCATTTTGTTGCTTTTGGCGATTTTCCCGTCAGTGGATGTGAAGATTCTTCTGGGTCATACTCACATCTCCTTTCTTTCCTTGTTCTTCTTATTCTACTGTCTGTTTGGTTGATGAGAAAATGCCTAATTCTGTGTATCTGTTGTGTACTTCTCAGGGACAGTCGTTTTACAGAATAACAAAACTGGGAGTTCTTTTCCCTTCTGCCACTTTTTCCCCTCGTGCAATAGAAATTTTAATTTTAATTATTAAGCTAAACTATAAATATACTTGTCCCGGGCTAAAGAGTATATAGACGTTCTTTCTTTTTTCCTCTTTGAGAACATCCTCTTTTGTTGCTTAATTGAATGAATAAGTTAAAAGAAATATTAAGGGTGTTTAATTTTATAAAAGTTATGATGTTTTTCCTAATTTACCCTGGATTACAGCCCACCTTAGTTCTTATGGACTTCCGCCCTTGCCCCCATGATTATTTATTTGGTAAATTTCCTTGATGTCCAAGGTGAAAAGCAATTGAAAACCCAATTGAACTTTAAAACAATCTGACTCTGAGCTTACTTCTCTCTGGAAAACTAGGTTCCGTTAATGCTTTTACGTTGACATTTTCCTTAACACCATTACAGATAACTAACATCCATTGCCCATGAAGAAGTGGATACATTTCCTCTGCATACCATACATAACAAATGGTGAAAGCATAAGGGCACATGAAATTTAATATTTCCATTTTTCTTCTGCATAATCTGTAGATACAGATGCATCTTTTTAACAAAAAGAATATAGGCAATAGTTGATGCCTGAGAAAGAATGGTCTCCAACTTTACACAACAAAGCCTCGGTAATTGAATACTAACTATGTCCCCTGCCTTTTATGGACAGTTTACAAAGAGGCATTTATGCCGAGTTGAAAAAGAATCAGATATCCGTTACCTATTTTTGTTTTAGGATTTACAAAGCTATCTATTTGATTTCACCATAGGATGTATAAGAAGCGAATTTATCCTCTCTCTTCTAATGCTGCTGCCAAGTGCTAGCTTACAAACTGCAGCAGCCACTTCAAATGCTGGTAAAATTAAAATATTCATTAAAACTAAAAAATTCAAAATAAAAGCACATGTAGGAATATCGTTAAGAATGTAAACTTATGGAGTTACAGCAAGTAGCATTTGACATTATGTAAATTTGTGGCATGGTTTTATGATCTTTTTACCTTTAAGCATTCATGTAAGTCATTATCCTTTGTTCTGACATGAACCTGCAAAATTACTAGATTAATTAGAATCTGAAAGCATGTTTTTCTCGATATAAGTATGGGCCAGAAAATGTGATTATCAAGTCTAGAACAATAATGGCTTGCCTGAGTGCTTTCTCAGCCTATTAACAAGCCTAAAATCAACTTTATTTTAATGGCTGGAATAAATTTAAAAGGGTTAGCAACATTAAGCTGTTTAAGTGTTTTTACCTCAATGACCTGTTGATAGAATTCAATTTGATCGCTTTCTAGAGAAGCCAGGATGACAAGCCCCGCTGCAACTGTTGAGGGCCAATGCCGAAGATGCTCATGGTCTGACATAGCTAGCCTTGCCAGGTATCGGGCCCTTCTTTCCACCTCTGCATCAGCTCTAGCAGCTTTCAGGTAGAACCTAAGATCCATTAATAAATATCAGAATTCTTTAAACTACAATATTCATACGGAAAATAAAAGAGAAATTCAATTCTGCTTCTATGAAATAGACGTGAATCTTATTTAGTCCTAATACAATGTGTCGAAGTGAAAGGAAATTACCACATGAAGTTGTGGATAGTGGGCAAGAAGCACTGGAAATTGAGGACTTCCTGCACTAGCCACTCCATAGCTACCACTTCAAATCTGGTGTACACATTCCTCTCTATGTGGAAATTCTTTTGTCTCACACTGAAAGCAAATGCCCACACCATAGATAAGTTCATGGATTCCCAAATTCACCAGCACAAAACCTTGCTGGTTGTGGATGGCTATAATTTATTTTAATTTGTTCTTGAGGTGAAAGTGAGGTTGTGATATGGCAATCATGCATATAATAGATGGGAAAACACTATAGGAATCGATTCTCAGAAGTCACATTCTGTCCATCGAGTTTGGATTTCTCAAGTACATCCGAGTTGCGGTCTAATATATCAATTGATCTTTTTCTGACGCACAAACAAAAATCTGAAACTAATATTCACATAATCTATTTTCACAATTAAATTAAAGGTATAAAGTGATGTATAATGAAACTGCTGGTGCTAAAGCGCTTAATTTTCTCCTACTAAATTTTATGATGACTTGATTTGTATAAGATATATATAAAGATTTTTTTTTTTGAAGCCAAGATATATATACAGAAAATTGTGTCAGAAACTGAAAAACTTGTACATACAAGGCTGATTATTTAATTTCATCCTTAATTAATCTTGGTAAAATGAGGTTAAGAAGATAATTATTACCTATTATATGGCTGATTTTCTTCGATTCTTGCAGCCAACGCAAGGCAGGCTATTCCAACAATCTGAAGGCACTTTTTGGTCTTGAAAAATCCTCTGCTCAGGAACCTATCCAGAAGACTAACTCCAAGGAACATTGTCTCTAGCTGAAATTCTTTTGCAGTCGATACCTGCTTATTCAAAGCCAACATGCACCAATTAACTAGTGATTAATGTATATGATCAATAATGCAAATTCATGGCAATCCCCGTAAACAAATAAAATTATGGCTTATGGATTCTTCCAAGCATGACGGGGTTCCACATTTCATTCAGTTACGGGAATAACAACGATAAGAAAAAGCTAAACACGGAGGTACAGGATTTCGTCCTACAAGATTCGTTTAGCCAGCAGGCATGCAACATAAAATCGACATTCTCTCAAAAAAAAAAAAAAAACAGGATTTCCAAATATAGTTCAGCCATTAAAACGTTCGAGTGCACAACTACCAAAAAAACCCCATCGACAAAATTTCTACTACTACTTAAATAGCCAATAGAAGAAGAGAAATCTATCTTTTCTATTTTTGTTGCAAATGGAGAAACTCAGCCCTCCATTTTGCTATATGACTTGTCACAAGCAGATTGGATATCTTATGGTAAACGTGAGTGTGAACCATATTTGCTCTTGTAACTGACTGAAAGCACTCGCCAATTGCAACAACTGTCATCAGACAAGCTTCCAAAACGCGAATAGAGAGAAGTAAAGAAAACTGTCTTGAATCGCCGCATCCAATAAATTAAGCGTTGAATATGGCTATATGAAAAGAAAGAAAACTTACCTCAACGATCCAGTGGACCATCTGGGACCGTTGCTGTAAGATGAGATCGCCGTAATCCGTGGTGGAGCGATAAAACTCAACGTAGTCGTGCAAAAACATTTGCCTTCTCTCTCTTTCCCGCAATCTCCGATAGCTTTCCTCGTCGTCCTCATCTTCGAACCTGGCAAGCTGGAAAAACGAATAAACCAATGGAATTGAAAAAAAAAAATTAAATAAGGAAAAAAAATTAAAATCAACTTTATAGGTCTCTTTGGATGGCAAGGAAAATGCAGAGAATTGTCTTACTGTAGAGTGTTGTAGACGCTCTGGTTCAATGAAGGAAGACCGTCTTATGTATAGAGGAACGGTTGATCTCGAGAACTGCTGTCTATAGTCGAGCAGCAACGAGTAAGTACGCGAAGGAGGAGAATCATCACCTAATTTTTCAGAAAATTCGCTTCCGGAGTCCAGGAAAATTGACGGCGTGTAATCCGAGAATTCGAAGTCGGACGAGCAATCCGGGAACAACTCCGATTGCAGTTCTGACAACACGGTCTCGTGACTCGAAGAGTATTCAGTAACAACGTCGTCGTAAGAGAAGTTCTCTGCGCAAGCGAGGTCGGCTTCGAGCCCCAAGCGAGTCGCCTTCTGCTCCACGACAGACTCGTCCACTGATACGGTGTCGTTTTTTAAAATATCAGATAGCTCTGTTTCGACACCGGAAACGGTATCCTTTTTCGAAATCTCAGAAACAACGGAAACGGCGTTGTTGTCGGTTTGAAGTTCCTTTGAGTTTTGAGTTCTCTTCTTCAGCTTCGAAGTTGTTTCAGCTCCAGAGTTTGACTCCACACAAGACGATTCGCTCACTTCTACTTCATTTCCTTTCCTCTCGTTTTCCTTCTGACTATAGTAAGATCTAGTAATCCTACGAAACGGCATGTCGTCGTGTTGGAGTTGGCGGAGTTTTCTCTTACGTACGCTGCTTGAATCGCAAGAAACATCATCGCCGACGTAGTGGCAGGAGGTGGAATCGTTGGAGAAGTCGGAGGTTTCTGCTTTGCTCTTCGCCGGAGGAGCTAATGAGTTCGACAGCGAGATGAGAAAAGAAGCGGTTTGAGAACGGAGTCGGCGAGGACGTTTGGTTCTCTGCTTCTTCATAACGTAAGGCTCAGATTGGATTTTTGGTTTGAGTTTGAGTTTCATTTTTTCCTGTTTGCTTCAAATTCGAAGAAAGAGACGTGGTAATGTGGCAGAGGCGAGCAAAAGCGGTTATGGACCTTAAGGAGAGAAGATCGCGGCTTGGGTGGACTCCACGTGAGGAGTCAGTTTCTCTGCATTGCACACGATTTTGTATCTGCTTGTTTTGTTGGTGGCGTAGAGATGAGATCAGAAATGCTAAAAATGCTGTATTATCAGCTGCTCTTTTGTTTTAACGGATGTGAAATGAATCTGGACCGTTAAGGTTAGCCTTCTTAGGTGGGCTCTAATTGGATTGACGGTTGGGATGCAGGCAGCAATGAAACCTTGTGCTGCAATTTTCGCTCACCACTTCCCGACTTCACCGATGTTCCCTTTGTCTCTATCACTACTATTTTTTTTTTTTAATTTACAGTTTAACAGAATTAAAGTTTGGTGATTTCTAAGTTGACAATTTAACAATACTGGTAAATTTAATACTGGTAAATAACAATAAAGACAAGATGAGACTTGGAGGGTCGTTCCAGTATACATGAGAAGCAGTAAATTTATACATTCTAGCTCACCTATGAACTAATTCATTAGCTTTCCTTTGAACAAAAACAACTGAAAAAGAATTATTTTGAGATAGAAGATCCAACAATTGTGAATAGCGGAACCGAATTCATCTGCCATTGAAGTTCGTTTCTGAACTGCTCTTGTGACAATTTGCACATCAAATTCAAAGATGACATCGTTAAGACCTTTAGTCTTGACCTAAGATAGAGCCTTCCTTGATCCAATCACTTCAGCTTCATGAACCTGATAAATACCATCAAACCAAACAGTAGCACAAGCAGCAAAATCACCAGATGAATCGCGAAGGATCATTCCAGCACCTATCTTTCGTTGCTCTTGAAAGAAGGTTGCATCAACATTACATTTGAGGAAATTTAAGGGTGGCTTAACCCATCGCACATGAGGCTGGTTAGTACTAACTCGATTTTCAAAATCTGGCTTAACAAAATTCGCAGCAGACCAGTCACACAAAAATTCAAAAGCAGTATGAACTATTTGTGTAGCACACAAAAAATCATTCCTCCATAGTTTTCCATTCCGTTGAAGCTACAAGTTCCATAGGATCACACACAATTTGCCCACCTTAAACTTATCTTAGATGCGTAGCATAGAGAACAACCAGTCAACAAAACCATTTACAGCAACAGCCAAATTCTCAACAATATCTAACAGACCAGTAGCTCCCAAGCAAGACTCTGCATACGAACAAGTAACAGACACATGCTAAGAATTTTCTATTCCACTCTCACAAAACAAACAGGCATAAGGGACTGAAATACCTTTTTGTTGGAGCCTTATAGAGTAAGGACACAGTCATGATAACAACTCCAGATGAAATGCTTGATTTCTAGGGGAACACGCAATCTCCATGCATTTTCCATTCCTTTAGAGTCTGTTGTTGATCTTCTAGCCCATAAAAACCTATAGCCACTATATACCCAGACTTGATCATATAGCGTCCATCTCGATTATGATGCCAAATAATAGAATCATGCTTTCTGCTCAAAGACAGAGGGATGCTTACGATTTCCCTAACATCTCGATCGTTAAAAATTTTGCCTAAGAGCTCTGCATCCCATTGTAAGTTCCCCGGCATAAAAAGATCTTTGACTTTGATATCCTTTGGACCTTGGATTGGAGTGGAACTAACCTTGAAGTTGGTTGGCTCTCTAAGCCAGGGATCGTTCCAAACGCTGATATTACCCCCATCCCCAACCAACCATCTATAGCCATTTTGAAGAATTGATCTAGAGGTGAAAATGCTCTTCCATGTAAAATTTGGATTCCGCCCAGACTTGACATTTAGAAGATTCTCTTAAGGATGATATTTAGATTTGAGAATGCAACAAACTAGAGCATTTAGATCAGTGATAAGCTTCCAGCCCAACTTTCCCAGCATAGCCAGGCTGAAACCATTCAAATCGCGAAACCCCATACCACCCAAATCCTTTTTGACACAGTTTAGACCAACTTAACAGTGAATATGCCTCTTACCATCCTATTCCGATCCCCACCAAAAAGAATTAAGAATCCTCTAGAGCTCATGAAGAAGTGATTAGGGAAGAAGAAACACACTCATATCGTAAGTGGGAATTGATTGAATAACAGCCTTGATGAGAACCTCACGACCAGCAATCGAAAGGAACTTACCCTTCCAAGTCTGAACACGTACCAAAAATGCTCCTTTAGATGGTTAAACACTGATATCTTGTTATGCCTAATTAAGGAAGGCATCCCAAGATACCTACCCGTGTTAGAAGAGAAGAAACTATTAGAATTTTTTTTTGTCGCAGGCTAATATTAATTATTAATTTATTTTAATTTTTTATAAAATGGATTGAATAATATAATTTATTAATTGATGAATAAATGTAATTAAATTATGATCAAATGTGTTATAAGCTTATAACATCTTTAGTCGGCCAATATGAAAGATGGTCATACGTAGGTCTAACTTAACATGAACTTATGATGGGTGAGCCTGTTAAATTCATTATAAATTGACTAAATCTCCTCTCATGTCTTTTAACCCTAACTCTAGCTGCTACACTCATTTATAACCGTCTTGAGAGAAAGTCAAGGAGAAAAAAACTTAACTCTCGTTTTTCATTCTTCTGATCTGTTTCTTTGTATTTAATTATAGTAATTGAAATTATGGCTCAAAACTATTTCAGATCTAATGCACAAATATGTACGAAATTCGTTTTCGCTTAACTATTGATTGTTATTCTAAATTCATATACTAAATCCTGAAAAAATTCTTACATGTGGTATCAGAGCCTGAGATTGAACATGATTTAGAACCCTAAATATTTTGTATTAACAATTAAATTATGAGTTTATTTACTTGTTTTATCTGGAGAAGGGATTAATTAAAAAACCAAACAAAATTCTTTGGTTTTAGGAAATGAGATTAAGATCCATCTGTACGCCGACACCAAAGTGATCACAAATAAAAAAAAAACCGTGCTATATGGGATTTACCAATCATGTACAATTATGGGATTGTACCTTCGTTACTCATTCGAAACCAAGAGTTTAACTATATGAGATTGTACCAATCATGAGACAATCATATACAATCCCATAATATGAGACGATCATGTACAATATGAGATAATCTTGCTTAACTATATATATAAATATTTGGGTGGTTTATATATAGTTAATTGTCAATTTATAATTTAGTGATATTAGATTTGTAATAAAATAAATGAATAAATAATAAATATTTGATTTGTATATATATGAGATAATAATTATGTATTTAAAATTAAATTATACTGTGTTTGGTACCTTTTATAGGTTTAATTTCAACATATGTATTTTAATTGGGCTTTTATTAATCTCTAATTAAAAATAATTTTATGGGTTGATATGAGTGTTACTACCAAAATGGAACATCCATTGAAATTCGTATAGTTATTTTTAATTTTTGCGAAGAGATAATTTTAAATTAATGTATATCATAACCTGCCAAAATGAGGTTATTAGATGCATTGATTTTGGGAGTGGGTGTTGGAATGAAGCTGTTTGTGTTAAGAGTTGCATTAGTTTAGAGAGTTTGTTTGCCCAAAGGGGATAGATTTCTCGAAAACTGGTGTAATCTCGATTGTATGCTTCATAACTAGAAATTCTATTGCGTGTGCATGTTTTGCCCAAAGAGAAATATGTAGTGATAACAAAATTTTTCTAGACTGTATAAATTATAACTTTAATTTTGTACATAGCTCATTTTTAATACATGCTTTTATTTTGTCTCAAACAGTCTCCTTTAGTCTCAACAGTAGTACTGTGACTGTTGAAATATTGACTAGCACAAACTTTAAGAGGTGAAAGAGGACATTCAATTTATTTTGAGAATAAGAGAGATAGATTATGTCCTTTTATGAGGATGAGCCTACTAAACCCACCCATGAAAGCAATATCGAAGAAAAGGAATTACATGCTAAGTGGGAGAGATCTAATCGTCTTAGTCTTATGGCCATGAGAAAAACTATTCTTGAATACCTTAGGAGTAGTTTGCCTACTGATGTTATTGCCAAAGTTTTTCTTACTACTGTAGAAGATAGGTACTTCGTATCTGATAAGGCTGAGGCTGGGAACTTATGAGTCAGCTAACCAGTATGAAATACAACCATTATGAGAGTGTGAGGGATTACATTCTAAATATAGTTCACCTTCAAACCAAACTTAGGGTCTTAAACTTGAGATTTCTGATAAATTCATAGTTCACCAAACTCTAAACACTTTACCTCCTGAATTTAGCCAAATCAAGACTGTCTATAACACTACCTGGACCATTAATGACCTTATAACCAAATGTAATGCTGAGGAAAAGAAAATTAAGAAAGAGAAGGGTAAGGTTGTCATGCTAGTGACACAACCTAAGGCTGATCCTAAAAAGAATAAAAGTAAGTCTAAACCTAATTATTATGCACCTAAGAAGAATCAATATTTTAAATGGCATGGTAGAAGTTAGACTAAGAAGGTAGGTGATTCTGGAATTGTCCATAAAAGTAAGGTGAAAAGTTTTTTTTATCGTAAAGAAGGTCCTAAGAGAAAGGATTATCATAATTTCACAGCTTGGCTAAAGAGGAAATAAAAAGAAGGTATTCATTTAGCTTATGCTTGTTTTGAATCTTATATGGTCGATGTACCACCAAACTTTTGGTGGCTTGATAGTGGTGCAACTGTTTATGTTATTGTTACCTTGTAGGGGTTCATAAGCAAACGAAAGCCAAGTGAAATGAAGTCCAAACTTAGAGTTGAAAATAATTTGAAGATAGGTGTCGAGAAAGTTGAAGTAGTTAGGTTAACATTGGAATCTAGATTTTGTCTCGTTTTAGAGAACACCTTTTATGTTCCATCTTTTAGAAGAAACTTAGTTTCTGTTTCTGTTTTAGATAAGATTGGATATCATTTTACTATTGATAATGGAAAAGCTAATATATTTTTAGACTCTAAATTGATTGGTGAATGTGTTTTATTCGATAATTTATATATATTTTGTTTGGATGCTGCTAGTGATTGTGGACCTTCTTGTGAAATCAATGTTGCAACCAAATGATTCTTAGTTAAAGAAAAATCCTTTTCATTGCGACACAAACATCTAGGTCATCTATCTAGAGAAAGAATTGAAAGACTAGTGAAAAATGACATTATTCCTTCTCTTGATTTTGAGGATCTAGATGTTTATGTGGACTGCATAAGGGGTAAATTTACTAAGACTAAAAAGAAAGGTACTAATATAAGTTCAGATCTTCTAGAGATTATTTACACTAATATTAGTAGACCTCATTCACCTACTATTTGTGGCAATAAAATTTTATTACCTTCATTGATTACTTTTTCCATTATGGATATTTATACTTGATAAAGACGAAATTCGATGCTCTTGAGATGTTTAAAATTTTCCAAACTGAGGTTGAGAAACAATTAGAAAAAGTCATTAAAATTGTGAGGTCTGACTGTGGAGGTGAATATTATGACAAATATGATGAGACTGAGCAACATATGGGATCGTTTGCCAAATATTTACAAGAGTGTGGAATAGCTACCCAATATACCATGCCTAGTAGTCCTGAACAAAATAGTGTTGCTGAAAGGCGTAATCTTATTTTGAATGATATGATGACGAGCATGATGAGTATGTCTAACTTACATGAATTCTTATAGGGTGAGGCTATTAAAACTGCCATTTATATTTTAAATCGTGTCCCTAGTAAATCTATACCTAAAACACCTTTTGAGTTGTGGATTGGTAGAAAACCTAGTTTAAACCATTTTCGCGTTTGGGGTTGTCTTGCTGAGGTTATAATATATAATCCAAATGAGAAAAAAGATTGACCTTAGAACTACTCGTTGTTGCTTTATTGGGTACACAACCCATTCTAAAAGATACAAGTTCTATTATCTTATACGTGGTACAAAGATTCTCGAGTCCATGACTATAAAGTTTTTAGAGATGGATGTTGTTGATCTAAATATTTCTCAACCAAATATTCATGATGTACAAAGTTAAACTGCAACTATTCCTTTACCTTCATCTTATGAAAAGATTATAAGGGTTCATATTCAAATAGATGGTGATGGTAATGGTGCAGTTGATTTTCCTCCTCCTCCTATTAAGAATCCTCTAGAGCTTGTTGTAGTTGAAACATTACCTGTTAAAAGGTCTATTAAGGTGAGAAGGTCAGTAATTTTTAGATGATTATGAGGTTTATCTTGGTGAAAGTGATTGTCATATAGGTCATGTTATTGATCCTGTATCTTATGATGAAACTATTAATAATGTTCATTCTGATTTGTGAATTGATGCTATGAAAGATGAGACGACATCAATGAGTCATAATGGAGTTTAGGAACTAGTGAAACTTCCTTCTAATCATAAATCCATGGGGTTGCAAATGGGTATTGAAAACTAAGAAGAATTCTAAAGGAAAGGTTGAGAAATTTAAAGTCATATTGGTTGCTAAGGGGTTTACACAGCGTGGGGGTATTGATTATAATGAAATTTTTTTTCTCTGTTTCCTCTAAAGATTCCTTTAGAATAATTATGGCCTTAGTTGCTCATTTTGATTTAGATTTGTATCAGATGGATGTCAAGACGCCATTTTTGAATGGTGATCTGGGTGACAAAGTTTACATGGTGCAACCTGAAGATTTTAAGGAAAGTGGTAAAGAACACTTGGTTTGTAAGCTGAAGAAATCTATATATGGCATCAAACAAGCTTCTCGTCAATGTTATCTCAAATTTGATGAGGTAGTCACTTCACTTGATTTCAGAGAGAACAAGATAGATCAATGTATTTACCATGAGATCAGTGAGAATAAATTTATATTTTTTGTTCTCTATGTTGATGATATTTTGCTGGCTAGTAATGATATGCAAATGATTTGTAAGATTAAACAGTTACTTTCTAGGACTTTGGATATGAAAGACCTTAGAGAGACATCTTTTGTCTTGGGTATTAAGATTCGTCGTGATCGGTCTCGTTATTTATTAGGTCTTTTTCAAAGGGCTTATATTGATCGAGTGCTCAGTAGATTCAATATGCAATCTTGCAAAAGTAGTGATACTGCTGTTGTGAAAGAAAAAGATTCAGTAAGGAGCAATGCCCTAAAAGTGATGTAGAGAAACAAACCATGAATAATATTCCTTATGTCAGTATTGTTGGTAGCTTGATGTATGCCCAAGTTTGTATAAGACCAGATATTGCATACATTGTTAGTGTTCTTGGTCGATATCTTTCTAATCCTGGGTGGGATCATTGTGTAGCTGCAAACAAGGTAATGAGATACTTGCAAAAGACGAAAGATTATATGTTGGTTTATAGGTGGGTGGATGATATTGAAGTAGTGGAGTATTCAGACTCAAATTTTGCAGGCTGTCAATATGATATGAAGTCTACTTCGAGTTATATTTTTATGCTTATTGGTGGTGTTCTTTCGTGGAAGAGTGTTAAACAAACACTTACAGCTTATTCTACTATTCAAGTTGAGTTTGTTGTTTATTATGGTGCTAGCACACAAGCTATATGGTTGAAGAATTTTATTTCTAAGTAACTTGTGGTCAATTCTATCACTAAGCCACTTCGAATCTATTGTGATAATAATGTTGTTGTGTTCTTTTCTAAGAACAATAAGAGTTCAAATGGTTCTAAGCATATGAAGATTAAACATTTTACAGTCAAAGATTTAGTGAAGAAATGAGACATTGAGATTGAGTACATTAGTGTTGATTTAATGTTAGCTGATCCTCTAACCAAATGACTTAGACCCATAAGTTTCAAGAAACATATTAGTGATATGGGTGTTGTAGAGTCTTTTGATGTGTTTGGTTAGTAAGAGTTTTGTGCTTGTAATTGAACGTCTAAGTTAAATAATTTAGATTTATATTGTCTATTCATATATATTTGTTTATATGAGTTAAGTACTTTGTGTTTGTTTGTTATGCATATGTACACATTCAATATATATGTAGCATGTTATGAGTTATGCATGATGTGTTTAAGACTAATGTAATTATCTTAAGCTATATTAATTAGTTTCCAATTGTGTTTCTGAAAATAAAGGTTAAGACATATATTGTGTGTATTTTCAAAATGGAAACAAAAGTCTTATTGCAAAGACTTGTGAGTTTCTCTTGCTTGTTTGAACATGCGCAAAAGATAAATATTTAGAAGATTGACAAAGAAAATAGTATATTGATCACATGTGAGTGTTGTTTTCTTACTACACTATCATATCAGTTAAGTTGTCAATATTTGTAACTAAAGATTGGTACTATATCAATAAGAGACATAATTACTACCATGATCCGATATTGATAATTTAATGTGGACATGATTATATTTAAGGTGTCATTTTATTAATAAACTATATGTTTTCTAAAATTTTATGGTCACATTTGAGTTTAAAGTATTCAATTCGAGAGTCATTTTCAAAAATATTTTTTTCCTAAAACATAAAAACACTATAATTAATATTGTCCAAGTGAGAGAATGTTAGAATTTTTTTTTTTGGTTGGATAATATTAATTATTAGTTTGTTTTAATTTTTTATAAAATGGACTGAATAATATAGTTTATTGATTAGTAAGTAAACCCAATTAAATTGTAATCAAATGTGTTATGGCTTATGACACCTTTAATGGGCGATATGAAAGATGGTCATGTGTAAACCTAATTTAACATGGACCTGTGATAGGTGGATTTGTTAAATTCATTATAAATAGGCTAAGTCTCATCTCTTGCCTTTTAACCCTAACCCTAACTGTTACATCCATTTATAGCCGTGTTGAGAGAAGATTAATGAGAGGAAGACTTAGTTCTCATTTTCCATTCTTCTGATATGTTTCTTTGTGTTTAATTATAGTGGTTAAAATTATGGCTTAAAACAATTTCATATCTAACATGTAAATAGGTATGAAATTCGTTTTCGTTTAACTATTGATTATTATTCTAAATTCATGTACTAGATTCTTAATAAATTCTTACAGAAACTCCCAAATTTTATGAGATCGCAACCTTCAGATTAGACTGGACATTGGCACTAAAGAACACTCCAAACTTAGAGACATCGACAGCTTGACCAGGCGCTGCTTCATATGTACCCAGAATATTTTTCATGGTTGAACTCTTTACCTTAAAAGCTTTAAAGAAGAAAAAGCTATCATCAACAAAGAGAAGATGGGAAATAGAAGGAGTTGAGCGACTAATCTTGCAACCATGAATCTGTCCCGCTCGTTCAACCTTTTATATTAACATCAATAAATCTTCAGCATAAAGAATGAACAAGTAAGGAGACAGTGGGTCTCCTTCCTGAGACCCTCCTGGGCCTACTGGGACCAACTTCCTTACCATTAACTAACACAGTATAAGAAACTGAGGTGACACACAACATAATCATCTTGACGCATTGCTCAGCAAAACCCAACTTCAACATTATCTTCCCAAGGTGGCCCTAATCAATATGATCATAAGCCTTGCTTATGTTGATTTTTAGAGTAATTGGACCATAGAAACCTTTTTTTGAAAATTTTTTTCATATAGTGAATTAATTCAAAGGCCATTAAAACATTATCAACGATAGACCGCCTAAGGACAAAAACCGACTGATCTCAAACGAAAATTCTTAAGTCGATTCGCTAGAACTTTTGGAATGATCTTGTAAATAATGTTACATAGAACAATCGACCTGAGATCATGCATAGAACTAGGGCTGTCACATTTAGGAATAAGGGCAATATTAATAGAATTTAGAGAATCCAGAAATTCAAGATTACTTAACCAGAAAACACAAGAAGCAAACACATTAGGCCCAATCAAGCTCGTGAAAGACTGAAAAAATGTTGGATCGATAAATATGATATGTGACATCTATTTTTTATTTTTGATAATCTTTATCTAATTTAGCAATAAATTATTAATCACGACATTATAATATAATAACGTAAATGATATTTTAGTATTCACCAAAATTTTGTCGTGCTTAATAATGAGATATTTTACATTGATAAAATTATTTTTTTATATATGCAACAAATGGCAATTTGTAGTCTATCCATGGGTATCTACTTAAGCCCTACTGAATTCTACTTGATCAAACTAGATAATATTCAAATTGACTTTGTAATGAATATAGGAAAACTTATAACAAAAAAAAAAAAATAGTATGGAGTTTGGGTAAGATGCAAATAGTATAGTACCCTATTTATGTTTGCATCCATATCCTACTCAAACTATCATGTTTACTCATGTTTAAACCTATATGCATGCCTTATAAATATACACACACATGTATAATGTCAACTATTTTCAATATTTTTTATTAAGTTTGAGTAGGATGTACAATGTTATATTCATGCCTTATTAATTATAATGTATCTAATATATTGTATTTAGAGAACTAGATAGACTTTAAAATTATTTAATTTTTCTTTTAATATTTTAATAATTTTATTTAAATTTTTAATATGACCTCTTTGAATATAATATGTATTATTTTAGTTAAATGTGATTATAAATTAATAATTATATATTTTTTATTTTAATTTACACGTGTGCTTTAAAAATATTTTGGTAACAACTTGGGTAATGAATACCCATGATTTACCCAAAATTTTATGAGTATAAAGATGAGTTTAATATTTATTATCCAAATGGGTATGGGTATGAGTAAACTTATAATCTTTTAGATATGAGTAAAGTTATAACACTATCCTACTCATACCCTGTCCATTGCCATCCCTAAACAACGTAAATTATATTATAAACTCATGTTCATGTTACTTAATAGACCTAAACCAATATATATTATTATTGAATTGCATGTACATTTGTTACTTAACTGCATGCACATTGAATTGCATATATATTAGTTCTTACATGTAAATTGAAATGCATGTACATTATTTTTGAAGTAAGGTCCATGATATAATATAAATCTGAGTCCATAATATACCAATTGTTAAACAATAGAAGTCAAAAGAATTAATTTATTTTGATAATATTTCTAAAAAAATCTCATACATAATATTTAATTCAATTCTAATTTAAAAATTATTTTATTTATGAATAAATTTATTATCAAATTTATTTATAAATAAATTTTTATGTTTAATATGCTATAAAATAAAATACTCCATCCATCCCAATTCTCAGTCCAGGTTTTCTTTTTCAATTGTTCCAAAATATAGTCAACATTTTTCAGACTATAATCAATTTACTAGCTATCCATTTACTTAATTTATTATTATAAAAAAATTTATAAACATCAAATATTTAATACACTTGTTGAAAAATTAAACAAAATTAATTTTTATGAGTAAACTTTAATAGATGAAAATTCTTTGGCAGGTATTTTCAAAAAGAATTTTTTCTAATAAAAAATTTGAAATCTTGGTTCGCTAGATTTATTTATTTGATTTATATTAATCAACTTTGCAATATTAATTATTTTATTTTGATATTAAAAATTTAACAATTTCAAAAATATTTATTATTATTTATTTTAAACATGAATGTGGGGGTATATTTGAAAAAAAAATCATATAAAATCAACTATTTTAATCATATTATTTAAATTTTCTTAATATATGTGTAAAAAGAAAATGAGCTGAAAATTTAGGACAAAAAGAGTATAATTTATTTTAAATAAAATAAAATTTATATTTAGTTTAAGTATAATTCAATAAATATTTTATTTTTATAAAAATATCCTTATGTTATTTTTTCAAGTATTTGTAAATACTAAAAGAATACAAAAAGATGAGAGAGAGTAAAGAGAAAGGAGACAAAAAAAAAAAAAAAAAAGAAAGGAGAAAAAAATAAGAGTGAAAAATGCATTTTTAATTAGTGAATATTTTTGTCATGATGAAAAATTTTACAATTTCATTTGAAAATTCTGTCAAATTGAATTCAATTTTAAATAAATTTTGAAATTGTAAAATTTTCTTTTTCATTAGAACAAAAACACCCTTAACATAAAGCTTGGTTCAATTTGACTTAAATTCATTTTATTTGCAAATAAAATTTTTATGGAATTTATTTGCAAATAAACTATTCTATATTTGGTATATTATAGAATAAAATAAAAAATCATTTAAAATAAGATGAATTTTATCTCTATTTGAAAACTGAAATTTTGAAAGAATTTTCTGGAAAAGAATTTTATTGTAATGATTCTCTTATTTGAAAAGTTTATATTTTAAAAAAATTCAATTCTATTGTTTAAAAAAATAATTCAAAACAGTCAAATTAAGGCTTCATTTATTTAATAGAAAATGACTTGTTTATGAAAAAAATATTTTTTAAAAAAATTAAGAAAAATATTTTATAATGTTTGAAATGCAAAGAAAATATTAATTTTATTTTGATTTATAAGATTATAATAAAATTTAGACTTTAAGTATTTTATATCTATACTATTTATAATCCAATGTGAGAAAAATATATTAAATGAAAATTTTTATGACTTCCACAATCATTGGCGACCACCATTGACTAACAATGATCAATAATTATTATCGACGGTGAAGTATGACCAATGATAATAAATATATTAATAAATATATATTTATATATTTTATTTCTCATTTGATTCAGTTTAGGTATCGGCTGATCTTGAACTCTTGGAATGAGGGTGTTTCTGAATTTGCTACTAGTTGGTGGTCTAAATTTTGAAAAATTCCAGTATTACAGAAAGTGAAACACTGTTTGTGGAAAATTGGAGTGAATTGTTTGTCGAACCGTGATCATCTCTTGTGTCGTGGAATGGCAGTCGTCAATACTTGTGTGTTTTGTGAGACTTATGGTGAGCATTCTAGTCACATTTTCTTGGATTGCCACTTTGTAAAACAGCGTCAGTACGCGCTAGGTATCCCAGTACCTTATGCTCATATGTCTTCAATGTTTGAATGGTTGGCTTTTGTTATGGATAATGAAGATACCCAGAAGGTTGCCACTTGGTTCATGGTAATTTGGAGTGTTTGGCTGGCCTGTAACTCTCGACTATGGAGGCATCACATGCTGACACCGACACAGTAAGTTCTTCAATGTAGAGAGGTGTTCCGTGCATGCGAAGGAGCCCAATTATTTTTTTCGACTACCTCAGCGTCAGTTCGGACTGTTGGTGGACATGCCCAACTCCACCCTTTGTTAAAGTGTAATGTTTTTGCCTTGGTGCCTCTCCATGGTGATGTTGTTGGGGTAGGTTTTGTTATCAGGGATGCCACTAGTCAATTCCTTGATGGTTTTCCTAAGCATTTTGCGGATAGATTTCACCCTAAAAAAGCTGAACTTCTTGCTTTGGTGGAGATGTTGAAACAACTTGTCCTACTAGGCTATGAGTATGTCCAGATAGATTTAGATGCCAAAAGGGTGGTTGATGGTTTGTCTTCAACCTGCCTAGATTATTCAGGGTATGGTGTGTGGTTGGATGTTTGTAAATCGTTGCTCAACAGTCTAAATCATGTGTCTGTTTCTTTTGTTAGGAGACAAGCGAATGAAGTTGCGCATGCGTTTGCTCAATTTGGCAAGAGGCTTCTAGCTTTATGAGAGCCCTCTTGCAATCCGATGTTCATTGTTAATCATCTATCTATGCCTTCTTTTATTCAAAAAAAAAAAAAAAAAAGGTTCCACTCCTGGATGCTTTGAGAGCAGGAATTAAGTTGGCCTAGTCAAATTCCAAACTAACGCAATGGAAGCCAGCTTCTCAAGCCAAAACGAGACCATAAAGGACAACAACTTCTTCAGCGATACGCTTTCTAGTTGCTAAAAAGACCTGACCCATTGAATCTCTAATGACCACTCCAAGTCCAGTATGCTTTGATGAAATATCAATTGCAGTATCGGTATTAATTTTAATCGTGTCCCCAATAGGAGCCGCCCAAGTTGACGTGGACTGAGGAGCACTGTAGCTTAAATGAACAGAAGCCGTTTGAAATTCTCATAATGACCTGTAGACACTGGTGAAAATGGAATCAATAGTATCCAACCCCTTAACATGAACGACTTGATTCCTTTCACACCAAATTCGCCATAAGAACAGGAAAAAGACTTCCATAATTTCCTTCCCACCTTTGCCAACTATCCATCTGAAAAGCTCAGCCATTGAACTAACTTCAACTTTATCCATAAACAGACCCAATGTGAAAGCAAGCCATACACCTCTCGCTCAAGGACAATCCTTAATCAAGTATAATGAAGACTCCATTCCTTGGTTACAAATTTGACAGTTCAGATCACCATCTGTACCTTTTTCATGGAGTACTAATTGAACAAGAAGAAAGTTATTAATCAGTCTCCAACAACAAAGCTTTACCTTAGGCAACACCTGTAAACCCCAAATCAGCTTCCACAAATCCCCATATGGATATATCATTCTTAGTATGAGGCCAAAACAACACATTCAGAGGGGCATGATAACTGATTGGAAGTCGAAATATTGCTTGAGCTTCGGAAGGCGATAAGATGTCACACATTAACTTTCTATCTCAACAACCTGATATATATATATGTGAAAGAATTAAATCTGAAATAATAAAGTTTCAGATAGATACACAAATAATTAAAATAAACTAAATTGTATTATCGTATTTTATAAATTTTAATAAATTCAAAAATGAATGGAATGACATGATATTAGTAAGTAGTTTATTCATGTATTTATATATTTTTGAATATTGAGGGGAGAGATTACATTATTAAAATTCGAAATCAGGCGTTCATTCCTAAATGGACTCACCTTATCACTAAACTAAGACACTAATTCATATATCTATATATTAACTAAACATGTATAATTAAAAATCATATTGATTTTCCGCAACTCAAATGATTCATTCAATTAATAAGTGTATTTGTTTTTCATATTTGTTAATTAGCATTTCAAATATGTCAAATCACACTCATTATTTGTTTTGCTCATGTGTTGAACATTTAACTTTTATATTTTTCGAACAAAATGAAATATTTAACATTACTACAAAATCATGGCATCAACTTGCTAATGATAATTAATCCATAATACCATATTAAAAGAAGTTCTCCTATTGAAAATTTAAATTTTACTTTTTATATTTCAAAATTATTAAGCTATGAATTTAAATATCAATTATCCAATATTAAAAAGGTGATATAGCGTCAATTGATCATTTTATTTTTATTGCCAAATCATCAACATATGCTTATGACTAAATAATTTGCTAGAATCAAAGAACTCAATAATTTTAGTTTTTATTTGTTTTATATTTATTTATTTTTTAAAGTTATTATTTTATTTTTCTGAAAGTTCTTTTAAATTCAATTATTTGATTTAGCAATAATATATTATTAATCATTTTATTTCATTTGACATACCATTAATTACTCTTAAAAAAACTTCACCACTAATTATGTTACTCTATAATTGACAAAAACAAAAAACATGTTTTGAAAATTAATTTTATATTAATAATGAAAACAATAAAGATTATTAAAAAAAAATGCTTATGAACGAAAACATATCTATTATTTTAAAGGCAAAAACTTATTTACAGCAGGTGTAAGAAATTTATTTATGCATTTAACTAATAAGTGAATGATAAATTAAATAGTTGTTTTTAATTATCACTAAAAATTATTATAATACTTTTATTTTTCAAATATATAAATATTTATACTCTTTTAAATTATTTTACATATCTAATTGGCTAAATGCATACAACTAGTGTTAAACTACTTTAATGCCTATTTAGTTTACCGTTCGCGATTAGTAATCAATAAGTATTAGATAATTTAGTGATTAAAATTTAAATGTCAGTTTTTATATTTCAAATATTAAAATTTTTTTAAATTAAAATATTAAATATTAATATTTATTAAATATTTCTTTTTAGCATTTAAATATTTAATTACTCAACACTAACAAATAAATGCGAAATCACACAGGCACTAACAGTGGAAACATCTTATGTGTATGGCCCGTGGGCACTGCCATCCAGTTGAACCATAAAAACTACCTATCCTTCAAAATTATCCTAAACGTTCGACTGCTTAAATATTAAGCCAAAGCACAAATGCGAAACTGGAGACGAAGAAGCTCCATTCTCTCCTAAACTGCAAACATCCATCTTTCCCAGTTAGCAATCTCAAGCATTTCATCACTTCGTTTGCGTAAGTCTCTTTGATCAAGAATAATTATTCAGTTTGCGATCGAGAATAAGCTGTTGGGCTGAAATGGAAATTGAAGTTTTATAACTGTTATATGGATTCTGCTGCTAGATACCTGAAGTTACTTATGTTTACCGTTGGGATATTGTATTTACAAGTTACAAGCGCTCGACATGGTTTTTTATTACTTATTGGATAGTTGGTGACCAAATAACTTGATAGGAAAAAATTCTGATATTATCCATCTTCATGAGATCTTACCTGGAATGTTTGGGATGTCAAAGCTCATTAGTATGCTAGGATTAACTTCCATATGATAAGGCTGGAAAATCTGTGATAATGTGGCTGTGGATTTAGTTGATTCTATTCTTTTTCTTTTTTAAAAATTGAATAGATGTTAGAGTTTTACCTCACCTTACTTTATGGGATTTTAACTGTTGTTGCATCTTTCGGTGTTGGTAGTCTTTGTGCATTGGAACAAGTTATGGGTTTTGCAGCTTTAAGTGGAGGCA
The DNA here is from genome assembly GCA_949677035.1 of Omphalea diandra. Lineage (NCBI taxonomy): Eukaryota > Viridiplantae > Streptophyta > Magnoliopsida > Malpighiales > Euphorbiaceae > Omphalea > Omphalea diandra. The sequence goes on from CATIWR010150390.1 coordinate 36,762, forward strand.
TGCAATTTTACATATTTGACTTGAGAAGAGGGCAACAACAAGGGCAGGACCTGGACAAGGTTTTATTATTCTTTCTAGCAGATTTTCCCTCCTCAAAACAACTTTCTCTAATAGGACTTGGTGAAGGACAAGGTGAGTAGCCAGTTTGATCTGGGATGATGTTGAGAGGGTAAGCTGCCAGCAGAATTATCTGACTCGTAATGTGGAAAATATGCTTCTTAGTTACTGTCCACTTTAGTTAGTGATAATCACATAGCTTCACACAATAATTTCATTGACATCCAGAGGAGATAATTTTTTGAAATTGAATGTTACGTATTGAATTTCTTATGGTTTATATATGAATTTTCAACAAGTATACACACTTAAGGATGGACAATCAAAAGATAATAGGATGAGAAAAAATCAATCAAATTTGATGTGCAGGTATCTTGGCTTCTGATGCTGTATGTAATAGTTGAATAAATATGTTTCCATGAGTTAAATTTTTGTTTTCTCCATTTCTTGAGTTTTACTACCATGATTCTAAAGGATATTCTCTTTCTGTATCTCTCAGTTTCATGTATCTTCTTTTTCTCTCTTGTTAGCCTAGAATATTTTTTCCTAACAGATGGGCACATGAATTTGTTTGCTACCGAAGAATTCTGTATTCTTGTACAGTTTTACTATTTTAGGTATTCTGTTTCTTCCAATCTTATATAGCCTATCCATTTAATTAATCGTTTCAAGTTTTTCAGTTGTCTTAAGAGGTACGATTAATCATATGCAGAATTTTTTCTCCAGAAGCAGCTTGTGAGGTTATTGAAGCAGAGAGGCATTCTCATGTTTTTTATGAGGGAGAGCCAGATATCTGGACAGTGATGGTGCAGTATTTGTTCCCTTTCAAGCGTCCTATGGATGTAGTTTGATTTTGTAATGATGGTAATATATGTTGATTGTTTCCTTATCATGTTGCTTTGCCTATATTCAGCCTCTCCCATTGTACATTGTTTATTTTTGTACTTGGTGAATCTGGTGATATTCACATGCTACAAAATCAATTTACTGACAAATCAAAATAATTGAATAAATAAAAAGAGAAATCAATGTGATGTTACATTCTTTGTTTCGTTTGATAAGTTATTCACGGTCAAATTTTAGGTTTGAACTGCATATGATAATCTGGTATACATCATATTAGAAAGTATAAACCTGCTTATTTCCGGTAGAATGGTTCATTTGCCATTGTATTGTGACAATTTTCTAGTACTATGCATACATGTTCACATGCTGATACCAAGAAGCAATAAGTTATTTTTTTTCCTTGTTTGTTTGAGGGAGCAATACACTCCATGTGGCACGATGATATTATTATTTTGTTCAGGAGACTGTAGCATGTTCTCATGATTCCCATTTATGGCTGTTTTCCTTTGTTACAATAAGTAATTGTATCTTTATTCCATCTGCAAACTCTCAGTTCGTTGATGTTGGAAATTCAAACTTTGAATGCTGTGTTTTCTGAATTCAAATGAAAGCACATAATTTTTGTTCATGTTTGACCTCGATGCAGGTACTGGAGAAATGTATGCAGTCAGAAGCCATATGGCGGATTTATGAACTTCCATGCAGTTGATGGGAAATTATTCCTTTAAACAGGTTTTTATCTTACAAAATCATAATCATTTCTTTAGAGCCTTCAAACTCCACAATGAAATTTGGTTGAACTGGAGCTTGGTTTACTTTCATTCAGCAGGGTCAAAATGCCATTTCAAGCTTCTTCATGATGATGTGATTTTTACTTAGTCTATCTGCATAAGGATTTTACCTATGAACTATGCTCAGAATTTGTTCATAGATCAACCAGGGTGAAATAGATTTTCGTGATCTTTGCTCACTCTATTACATTGCAGATGCCAAGGATTTATAACAATAGCTTTCAAATGTCTTAGATACAGTTTTCTCTCCTGCCGTACTTGAGTATTGACATAAAAAGCATTGGCGTTGTGTTGTATTCAAAACTGGTTGAAGCAAAGAGTATCTATTGACTTCACCTTTATTTTCTTTCTTGATGAATGTGTCAGGCATCATTTAAGATCTTGAAAGTTGAAGAGAAACAATCAAAAGGATGGGTTGGACAGAATGCTTATCATGTTAGGAGGTATTGTTATTACTGGTTGATGATGATAGGAACGTATCTAGGGCTTCTCCGCCAGTAAAGGTTTCAACCCTGACTAAGGTAAATCATCCTTCGATATGCATCATCAACATATGCATGAGTGGTTTCACATGTGCTAGACAGGTCCGATTAGTGTACTGAGTATGATACTCTTCACATCTCTTCTTCTTGTCAAAGAGAAATAAGGTTGGATAATGCTAAATATGCCTATCAAATCATAAATTTCTTGTTAAATTTCCTGCTACTAAAAGAAGAATAATGGTGGTGAAACGGCTATTTTCTCTCCAAGATAGGCTTGGGTCATGGTTAGGACTAGGCCTATGCATGTGTGGGAGGAATATATTAATTTAGGTGTGCTGGTGACTCTTATATGGAAAAAAAAATGGGTAAATGGTCTAGTTAGATAGCTAATTGTAACTGAAGTAGCTGAACTGAACCATTGATTAAGCAAATCTAGGCTTCTAGCTGTAAGTCCCCTAACTTCTCTTTAATGCAAAGTTACTGTTGCTAAAAAGCTAATTAAATTATTTAGCTTATGTAAGAGATTTGCTATTATCTAGGAGTTTAAATTGGTTGGAATTCAAAATTATATGTCAAATTGACGCCCTTTATAATGGTGAAATGAATGCAAATCAAAGCCAGTGGGTAAAATATCTGGAATTTTGGACTGTTAACGGCTCTGTTGGTGGTAGATCAATATACGACCATGTCAAGCTCAATATTAAGAGTTCCCATGTTGCATTTCAGGAGTCTTTACTTGCCATGAGCAAACTTAGAGAACAGGTAGATTTGGAAAAGAGAAGTGGAAAACGGGATAGCAGGGATCATGAAAGAGATTGGAAATATGCATCAGAGCAAAAAACAATGCCTGGGTTATTGTTCCACAACAAGGGGGAAGGAACTGTATGTGGTTCTAGAAAAAGCCAATGAAACACTGTTTTATTCCTCTGGTGCTGTTGCTAAGTTCAGCAAGAGGTAGTGTATGTTCTAGAATGATTCTGTAGTTAACTAGCTGCAATCTTATCATTTCCTCAGTGATTTCAAATCTCATTCCATATGCATCTGCTTTTATGAAATCTGAAACCATATTCATTTGTGATATTTGTGATTATGACGCAATGAACTTTATGTCTCTTTTTTACCTTTTCAGTTTTAAATGAACAATGGATTTGTTGTCTACTATTTTCAACTACGTTCTTTTCAATGATTTATACAGTAACTGTGGTGGCACTTTTTCATTGGATTAGGAAAACTGTACTGATCTCTTGTAGTATTTATAAGCAAATAACCCGGCTCAGAGAAACAGTGACGGTCTTCTACCGATGGAGCAGAAATAGATTTATGTGTAGCAGCAGATCTTGTTCTTCTTTCATTCACTTGTAATAAAGAAAGACACAAACACAGATTTTAGATAAATAATTGGATGTTTAAAAATTATGAACTCTTTCTTTTATATATAGATCATATACAGTCAACTAAAATCTCACAATTACAACACTAATTCCTCCTTAGTTACTACAATAAAATTATCTCTCAAATGTCAATCAAATTCTACAATTACAACAGTAATTTTTTCCTATTTACAGCATCAACATTGTCCCTTAATTATAGGAGATAAATATTATACGAGATATCATTGACCCCCCTTCCTCTCAAATTGATGTTGGTGAGTCTAGCAGCATCAATTTGTTTTCAAAAAACTAATGGTGAGTATGAGTGAGAGGCTCTGTGAGAATATCTGCAATTTGACGACCCGTAGAGATATGTGGAAGAGTAATAAAACTTTTGTCAAAAACTTCACAAATTGAGTGATAATCCACCTCAATGTGCTTAGTGCGTTCATGAAATACAAGATTTGCCACAAATCTGAATAACACTTGCATTGTCGGCATGGAGAGGAGTAGGAATAGATTGCAGATAACCTAATTTAGAGAGTAAGCCACATAACCAAGTAATTTTTGAACAAGTAGAGGACATACTACGATATTGAGCCTCAGTGGATGATTTGGATACTTGTTCTTGTTTTTAAAACTTCCAAAAAATTAAAACATCACCCAAATATACATACCAACTCATAGTAGAACATCGCGTATCGAGACATCCAGCCTAATCTACATCACTATAAACAATGAGATGAAGAGATGTACTAAATGGAAAAAAAAAGCCTAC
>CATIWR010150396.1:0-57094 GCA_949677035.1 Omphalea diandra
TATATATATTTGGACAAATTATATCTTAATAAATTGGTGTATTTTTAGTCTCTTAAAAATATTTTTTTTATTATCTTTTTTTAAGAACCACTTAATATTATTTATATTAATATTATATAACTTATATGTTTAATTTAATTATACATTTCACATGAATTATTTATTATACTGATGCAAGTGTAATCAGAAACTAATATGAGTACTTAATTTTTCAGATCTAAAGATTCAATTTTACTAGTTTCAATAGAAGTAATAACATCATTATTTTGAAAGTTAAAATCATAGAAAATAACAAATATGTAGACTAATTAAAACAATATTAATTATCCACAGAACTCTTTCTTACCCCTATCTGTTAGTCTTCTTTTATTTTGTCTGTCTTTTTTTGTTTTGTCTATTTTGTGAGAGTTTTTGTTTTAGTGTTGTTATTTTATCTATTTTTGTGAGAATTTTTGTCTTTTTTTTTTAAAATTTGAGTGGTTTGAGATAAATTGTTTAATAATATATGATGATATATTATTGTACAACGTCTCTCAAATTTGTTCTGGAGTACTACATGAATTTAATCCACATCACACTGTAACACCATATCTAATGGGGATCTCTATAATTAATAAAAATGAAGAGTTATCGTAGAAGATTCATGGTGAAAATAGAACCATGATTTTAGAGTTAGGCTAATATGTATACATTAGTTGTGTTAAGGATCAAGTTTATATTAATACTCTATATCATAAAATTATTTTCTTTTGTAAATATTGTATGACTATTTATGAATGAAAATATTTTCTATTATTCTAAAAAAAAAAACTATAGAAAGATGTACACATGACCAATGCTTGGTGCGAAACTTGTAATCGATACTAAGAATTTGAACTCACTGATTCTTCATCATTTTATCACTCTCATTGTCCAAAGCCTTGAGAATCAGCCCAAGGAAGAGAATTAATTTTTTTAATTTTTTTTTTCTATTTTGTCACCAAATTCTTGATAAAGCTAGATAGAAATTTTAAGCTAGATAAGAATTTATTGTTATGATAATTAATTATATGCAATATTTATTTATAATATAATGCTTAGATTAATCTTCACAATAAGGATATTTTAGTTTGTTCAAAAGTTTTGGTCCTAATTATATTTTTATATATAATATAGATATTTTAGTACATGAATTGTACTTGAAATTATTATTTAGAGTAATTTTGAGACTTTAATAATTTAAATAACGAAATTTATTTGCAAATAATGATACTTAAGATTATTAGAATTTTGAAAATTATTTCTTCTTATAAGTCGAGCAAATAATGATACTTAAGATTATTAGAATTTTGAAAATTATTTCTTCTTATAAGTCGAGTCTATAATTAGTACATAACAAAAATTTTACAGAAAAAAACTAACTTTATAATATGTTAAATAAAACAATAAATATAAAAAAAATTTCTTCAAAAAAAAAAAAATTCTTCAAATCAAATTCAAATTGAAATCTAACTAATCTAATTAAAATTTCACAAATACTTAAAATTGCATATGTTTCTCAAATGGTCAACTTAAAAAAATCAAATGGACTACGAAAATATTGTAACGAATAAAAATATAATATTTTACATTGAAAAAAAAATAAAAAAACTCACCCATGATACTAAAAGCAATGACCGAAAACCCAATAGAAAAAGAATTATAAATAGCTTAATACTTTTCTAAAAAAAATAATACAAATAAATAAATAAACTATCTTGTTATATATAGAAATAAATATAAAATTTCTGATAATATTTTAAACTTAGATTTCTTGTAGATCACATAAAATAATAAATAATTATTAATTAAATTCAATTTTTTTTAAAAATAAATTCCAATGGAAAAAGAAATAAAGTATACTAATAGTGGAGTCAATCCAATTAGGATATATTAAAAATAAATTTTTTATTCTACAACAATTAAAATGGGTTAGGATTAAAAATATTTAATTTTAGATCCCAAATAGTAATTTTTTATTTTTTGATTAATAAATTTCATAAAATAATTGATAAAATCCAATACGATAATCAAGCTAAATAATACACCAATTTTACATAAAAAATTCTCTTTTATTAAGAAAATATTATAAGGTAAACTCTGAATAATTTTACTGTAGTCAAATGAAAATAACTACAATCACTTTCAAATTTAATAACAATAATAATTAAATAAGTATAAAAATTATTTATTATTCTTCTTGATTATAACTCTATCTAATACTTTCTAATTTTGTACTTCAATTTCACTCTTAACATAATGAGCTTTTTATGAAAAAATTTTGTATTGTGGATTCTTTGATCATAATTTTACTAGCAAAATTTTCTTTTATATTTTCGTGACTCTCACACGACTCACTACATATATGATAAAAGATATGTCTCTTATTTGTATTGTTATCAAGTCTAAACTACAAAACTGAGTTCAATTTAGATTTACACTATGTTTGGTATAAATGAATTATATAGTTTTTATGGAATTCAGTTGTAAATATATATTTTATGTGTTTGGTATAAATGATAATTCATTTGAAATTTTATCTCGTTCAATCCTTGAAATTGATCATTACTAAACTAAATTCTATCAAATTTAAAAGAATTTATAAATGAATTCTAAAGTTGTAATTTTTTTTATTATTGATGTTGTATGTGGTACTAGAACAAACATCTTGATTTGATAATACATAGTTGATATGCTCTTTAAACAAATAGTTGATTAGTTTATAGTATGTTGCTTCTACATTTTTAAAATAAAAAAGACATTACTTTATAGCAGTAAGTGTCTTCATGCGTGACAAACCTTGTCTTTTCTTTATTTAGAACAAACATCCTCATTTATTGATACCTTGATCAATGTGTTAATAAAACTATAAAGCCCATACCTAGTAATAAAGTCCATGAGTTGATCTTTATTGAGTAAGGTATAATTGCCCTTCAGCTAGGCCTTGTTAAGATCTTTAAAGTCCATTCACATTCTCCATTAGTTGTTCGACCTTTTCATAAACACCATATTGGCCAACTAGGTCGGATACCACACCTCTCAAATGAAATACATGAAGTGACTTGCACAACTCTTCAGCTATGGCTTTCTAGTGCTTGAGTGCATGATTTATCCTTTTTTGTTTCACAAGTTTGACCGAGCTATCAAGATTTGGTTTATGAGCTATGACTGAGGGATAAATTTTTATGATGTTTGAGGTGGACCAAGTGAACATTTTAAAGCTATATGTAGGGACCAAGCTAATATCTTTTCCAATTGGCTTTGTTAGCTCTGCTCCAATTCATAATATGCATCCTTCATTGATGGATAGAGGTTTCGGATCCTCCACTAGCTTGGCAACCTTGGAAACATTGTTTTGGGAGACTTTCAATGGCTCTACCATTATAATGTGAGCTGCTTCCTTCAAGACATTTAAATAAGTTTCTCTCGCCAACTTTTGGTCCCCTCTAACTAGAGCTGCACCTTTTTTAGTGGGATCTTCATTATCAAATACCTGTTGGAGGTACAAGCAGTTATATCATACATGATCGACCTCCTAATAATAACATTGCAGGTGAATGATATATCTATGATCATCTATACATTTTTAAACTTCTTTGTAATATCTAAGTCTCTTAGCTCCATTTTCAACTCGACAAAGCCTATGACATCCACCCTTGTTCCTCTCAGGCAAGTCAAAGGTGTTTGGACTAGGCACAATCTATTAAGATATGATCCTAAGACTTTGTATGCCATAGTAGTTAGCATATTAACTAAGCTCCCATCATACACTAAGATTCATTTGACCAAGTAGTTTTCGATCTGGCTCTAAACTACGAGGGCATCCACATGAGGAGCACGCGATCTTTTATCGTCTTTGGAGGTAAGGTGATTGGGTAGAATATGGATTCAGTTGCATTGGCTTTACAGTTCATAGAGTATACATCTTGGATTTGCCTTTTCCTTTAGGTCGAACTATCCCTCTTGTGAGTCCACCTATAATCACAACAATTATCCTGATATATTACCTATTATTGGGCTTTTTATCTCTGTCTGCCTTCTCCTATTGATGCTAATGCCTAACTTCATTATTGGCTAGTGTTTTTCTGAACTGCATGAGTCTTTCTTACTGGACCAACCTTTTAATTTCATTCTTCAGGTGTCAACACTCTTCTATATTATACCTATGATTTCAATGAAAGCTGTAATACTTGTCTTTTTTTTTTTTTATTTTTATCATTGAGCTCTTACAAGGATAAGGTTATTGCATTATTTTTCCTGATCACTTTTATTTAGTGAAGGACTTCACTTTTACTTGTTGTGAGAGAAGTATAATATCAAGTTGAGTTACCATTTAAATTGTTGAGGCTATGATTGAAGGGTGAAGAGTTACTTAGCTCAGTTTCACATTCACTACACCAAATGATGTTGTTTGTAGTATTGAGCAGGGTAGTTTTGATGGGTCCTCTTAAGTCAAGGCTAGGTGGCTCGAGTTTTCTTGGTCAGGTCCTGCAAGGCAAGTGAAAGTGAGAGGAGAATTCGCCCTTGGGCTAGAAGTCCACTCTGATGCTTAAGTCAGTGACTATTATTTGAAAGGCATAGAAGATTATATGAGATTAAAATGAATCAAGTATCTGGTTGAAACCTTTATATAATGATTTGGAAGGACTGTTTAGGTAGGATGCTTATCTCCTGCGTTGAATTAGGATTGTCTTTCCTGACGAGAATTATCTTTCCTAATGAGGATAATAAGAGATGGGGTGAAGAGTCATGTATATGAGTCGAATCAGCACTAGCCTCTATACTGAAAGTCCAATCTTAGACAAAGTTGAACTTATGACAAGTTGAATGGATTGACCTGTGATGTCAAGTTAGGCCTTCCAAAAGAGTGGGTCTAGCCAATTTTCAGCGAGGGTAACATCAATTATGATAACAGTTAATTAAAATATATTTTTTATTTTTCTTTCTCTTTTCTTCTTTCTTTCCTTCACTATCTCTCCTCTTTCTTTTTTTTTTTTTCTCTCTCTACTCTTCTTCTTTTCCTTATTTTTTTTGTATTTTTATATTTAAAAAATTGTTTAAAATAATATAAGGATAGTTTTATAAAATAAAATAAGTTATTGAATTTTATACTTAAACAAGACACAAATTTTATTTCATTTAAAATGAATTTTATTTTCATTTTATAGTATACCAAATATAAAAATTCATTTGCAAATAAATTCTATAAAAAATTCATTTATAAATGAAATGAATTTTAAGTTAGAAATAAAGCAAACACTATATATTATATTTAAAATTTAATTCCTGCATGTGTTTGTTGCCAAAGAAAATTTTTTTTTCTTCTGTTTTCTATATTTACTAGACCTAGAGATACTTATTTTTTGGATATTTGATATTAAATTTTTTATTATTAATAATATTTAAACTAATTTTAAATTAAAAATATTTTAGTCAATTTAAAATTATATATATATATATATATATATATATAAAGACTAAGTTTGATTAAGTTAATTGCAGATTTTGTATTAAATCAATAAATTGATTTTTTGTTTTTGAGATGCAAGCTTAAATTGAAAAACTGATTTGATTTCATTAGGTTTGGGTCAATTCGATTAGGCTTAGGAGTAGTTTTTAATCTCGAAGAAGGATAAGGATTGTAACTTTACACAGTGTTTAAAGTGTGATGTGTCCGTCCATGTAGGCCAAGTCAATATTTATACAATAGTTATGTCTTTCATTTAAACCCTCATGAGATGGACTATTTATTTTCCTCTTTTTTTTTTTTGGCAAAAAAGATAATTAATATAAATCAATCTACAAGCAAATATACATCAGTATACATATGCTAGAGTCGTGAGGGAGCTCAGGACTCCTATAATAACATTGTCCTGTAAACTTGAAAGAAAATAGACTAATGCGTCAACGAGTTTGTTAACTGTGTATGGTGTAAATTGGTATTCAGCCACACTCACCGTGCTAGCAATCGCAATAATGTCATCCACCAGAAAAGCTAAGTATGGGTGAGTCCTTAGAACGTATTTTTTTTTTAAACAGTATCACGTGGTTAGATGCTCTTATAAGAGTCATCGCGGATGAATTACAAAATTAATAATTAATAATAAAAAGAGAACGTTTTTTTAATCTAGAAGGACACTTACCACATTTGTAAAATTTGAACTTAGTTAGAAGGTGTCACCACCCTTTAACACCATGGCTAAAGATCATTTGCTATCCTTCAAACATTTCACCAGTGTTTTTATTGGCACTTTTAAGAATGCATCCCTGCAGGCCGTAATTCAACCTGAGTGGAAGAGCCCAGCGAAAATGAGAAGAAATGGTCCATGTCCTGAACCTACTTACTACTTACTACTTACAAGAATAAGAAATTTGCAAAATCCATGATTACCTGTAAAAGTTGGAATATTTAGCAAGTTTTTGCATGAACATGCCTAACTTTAACAGAAATGATTGGTAGCTCCATTCACCCAAAGTTTAATTAAATGGTTAAATTTATGCTAAAAATAAATCAGTATTTTTTTTTAAATTGTGCTTTGATTCACTTGATCATCTGATAAAGCAAATGCTTACCCAATAAACCACAATGAATACACCATCTAATTGATCAAGCATGTAAGCCACTTGTCTAATGCAAACAGGACCTTTTTCATGTAACTGAAATGTAATAAAATTACTTCAATTGACAAAACTTAAATTATATATATCTATATAAATAATGGAATTAGACATTATAGTAAAAACTTTAATAAATATAACCATTTGCCTTTCAATTGGTATTGTATCTGTACAAAGTCAATTTTATACTAATGTCACTGAAAAGAGGACAATATACTAATGTCACTGAAAAGGAACCTGCATATTACACTAAGAACATACGTTAAAGCAATTGATGTTGACAGTCATTTTCAGATCATATCGAGTATAATTGAATTAGAAATTATAATTTAAATTTTTAATCACATATATAGATATACCATGCAATACAATTCAATATATTATATTCATAAAATTAAAATAATAATTATTTACTATTATATACTAAGATCAAATGCTAAGTCAGATGAGATTAATATATTATCTCAATTTTATACGACGGTAAAAAAACTATTGTTGAATTACAAATTATAATATAGGCTTTGAATTATACACATAATATTACTTTGTAACTAGTGTTGCATTCTTAGAGCATAATGAACATATTATATGACAAAATTAGAAGAATAAGTATATTTTTATACTAAGGCCATATATTAATATGATTCATATTAATTAAGAAATGATTTTAAAATTTTATATAACAGTAAAAATATATATATTTTTTGATAAATTCATAATGTAAGTTTCAAGTATCCATACAAATTCTTTTTTAATTAGCATTGATGATGTTATAAATGAATTATGCATTATAGTTTGATGAAAAGTATAATTAAATTAAAAATTATAAAAATTTATCATTTGATGCTATACACTATGGCAGCTATTTTTGTTTAAAGGGAAGAAGCTATGCCTAACAAATATGATCAATTATTTTTTTTTGGTTAGAGATGCTACTGATTGAAGAATGGCGATGTGTGTACGTCTAATTTTGCTTGGAAAACAAAAGAGATAAGGATGACTGTTTATTCGAAGCACAAATTGCAAATATTTCTTTATCTTTTGAGAGTTTTCTTTTTAACTCTTTATATTTCTATTTCATATTGGGCGTTTTAAATAAATTGAGATAGATTCATAAATTAATCAAAGTTAATTCAAAAATAATTTGAGATCAACTCAATAGATACTTGAGATTAACTCAATATTAATAGAATCAACCTTGAACTTGATTTATTCGAGTAGTTTGGCCAGTTGAACTTTAATATTAAAATATTAAATTTGAAAAATTTACAAGTCTAGTCAAATTTTAATATTTTTATTTTTATATTCTTTATATTTTAATAAATGTGTAAGAATTTGCAAATTGAATAAAAATGATTTATATTTCAAGTTTGATTGAATTTATTCAAATTTAAATTTAATATTTAAAATTTTAAGTGATTAATTGATTATTTCATCAAATTAAATTTGAATTTTAAAAAATAAAATTTAATCCAATTCAAACCAAACTAAGTTAAATTAAACTCAACTTGACTTGATTACTTCTATTTTATTTACCACACGAAATTCAGTTTCAATTTCAATACAGCATATCTCTTTGAAAGTGTTAAATCTCAGATTTGATCCTCTTACATCTGTAATTATGAGAATATATATATATATATATTTCATAGTTCTGGGTGAGCCAGATAAAATATGGCTGCTTTGAATTACATATATAATATAATATAATATAATCCAAAAAATTGCCGGCACAGAAGCGAATACAACCCCACTGTTAATCAGATTCCGCTCAACCTGGACAAATACCCCTTATTTTATATTATTTTCTTACAATATTTGTTTTTTCTTTTCACCCAAAAAAAAAAAAAAAAGACCACAGTGAAGTTCTCCACTATAAAACTCCTCTCCGTCCTCTGCCCCTTCAAAAGCTCATTTTCTCTTCTGCTCCTCTTCTCTCTTTCTCCCTCCTCTGACTGTTAGTCCAACATACTCTGACTTGACACTCCCAAGCCACCGTCTCTTTCCTACTTCCTCTATTACCAGTCTTCTTCTGTCTAATTTCTATATATATGCACCCTCTCGTCATAGCTTAGATCTCTCCTTCAACGGCAATATACCGACCATAACCAGTTACTATCACCATTCATCAATACTGACTTGCTTGTATCAATCTTTGATACCTCTTTCTTTGCTATTGGACGGAGATAGAAGGAGCTTGAGAATGGCAGCAGAGACAGCTGATACTACTACCACAACGACAACAACGACGACGACGACGACAACAACTACTACTAAAGCGTCATTACCTGAAGCAGAGAAGAAGAAAGAGCAGAGCTTGCCATTCTTCCTGCTTTTCTCATTCGCTGATAAATATGATTGGTTGCTTATGATCTGTGGTAGTATGGGGGCCATTATTCATGGCTCTTCAATGCCAGTGTTTTTCTTGTTATTTGGTGAGATGGTCAATGGATTTGGCAAGAACCAATCTGATTTGCAAACTATGACCCATGAAGTTGCCAAGGTTTGTAAATTTTTTTTTATCTTTTTAATACTAATGTTAGATCTGCAAGATCTATTACTTACGTTTTTTTTTTCTGGGTTTCCCCTTCTTGTTGCTGGTGATTTCAGTATGCGCTGTATTTCGTGTATCTTGGTCTTGTTGTGTGCCTATCATCATATGCTGGTATGCTCAACTTTTCTTTTTCTTCTTTTTCTTGTTTTTGTTGTTATATGAGAATATGAATCATAGAGTTACACTTGGTTGGTGCACCCCATGGCCCAGAATACAACAAAATGTGACCCGTGTAGTCTGTTCACGTCGGACCGAAGAGGCTGCAAAAGCTTAGCCTTAGCCCACGTGGTTCATCAACTGCCCTTTCTCTCCTCTTTCACTCGTCATTTTTATCACTACCTTTTCTTTTTTGTTTTCAGTATCTTATACACGTTATCTGCACCTGCTGCTGTTGTTCATTTTCACGGTTCAGTAATTCAACAAACCTTAATTACTTCGATCTTCTACTGATACAAATTAGTGTTAACAAAAGATGGGTTTGATTTGTATCAGAGATTGCATGTTGGATGTATACTGGAGAAAGGCAGGTTGGCAAACTGAGGAAGAAGTATTTAGAGGCAGTTTTGAAACAAGATGTTGGGTTCTTTGACACAGATGCAAGAACTGGTGATATCGTCTTCAGTGTCTCAACGGACACTCTTCTTGTCCAAGATGCCATCAGTGAGAAGGTTTCTAATTTATTTATTTTAAATATTTTTTCTTTTGTGGGTTCATTAATGGTTTCTTGATTATGAACCGTGCGAATGTGGGGGCAAAATCTAGTGCTGGGTTGGCGTTAAATTTACCAGAAGAAAATTCTCATTTCTGGATTTAATTAAATGGGGGGTCCATATTCAATTTCTCTGTTTGACTGGCGTTTGTTAGCAAGTCTCACTTATTATGCGCCTATTTTCATATTGTTGGACTTTTGTGATTTCTGCTCTTCAAACCATCCATTAGCTAAGTTAATGATACTTCTTAATGAAAGCTCTTGTTGTGCAATACTCTGTGATTGCTAATGATAGCTTCAATTTTTTTTTTTTCTAAAAAAAAAAAAACCATAATTATTTGTGGATTCTAGGTGGGGAACTTCATACATTATTTATCAACATTTCTAGCTGGGCTAGTGGTTGGTTTTATATCATCATGGAGGCTAGCATTGCTAAGCGTGGGAGTGATTCCGGGAATAGCTTTTGCAGGCGGCTTGTATGCATATACAATTACCGGCCTCACATCAAAGAGCAGCGAATCATATGCACAAGCTGGCATAATTGCCGAGCAGGTGAGGTTTTATTAGGCTAATGGATTCTTGCATTTTTTTGTTATATAGAAAGCTGCATCAATTTTGAAGCCTATGTTGGTGTTATGTTCTTTTTAGTTCTATATCTTGTCTTGATTCATTCTTTGGGTTAATGACGAAGAAATGCAGCTGTCTTGATATCATGTTAGTTTGTGTATTTTGTTAACTTTAGAAAGCTGCAAACCATGCTCTAGTGGGAAATGGTGCTTTGTGTATCATATGATGGTTTTGCATGTGCAAATTTAAAAATGGCCAATAACTTTTTCATTCTTTAGTGTTTTCTCTCTTTTTGGATTATTTAAGTCCTGATGTAATCTTTAATTTTAATTTGGCATGTAGGCCCAAAATTGTTGCCAAATTGTGCCATAAGACCATAGTTACAGATGCTATTAATTTTGCATCAATCTAGATGTATGAACTTAACCTTTGTTTTTTCCTCCATGTTCTCTATCTATTTGGTTACCTTAATTGTCTATTTTATTCCATAGGCCATTGCGCAAGTTCGGACAGTTTATTCTTATGTTGGCGAGTCCAAAGCCCTAAATTCCTATTCAGATGCGATACAAAATACTTTAAAGCTTGGATACAAGGCTGGGATGGCTAAAGGTTTGGGGCTGGGATGTACATATGGAATAGCATGCATGTCATGGGCTCTTGTATTTCGGTATGCTGGTGTTTTTATCAGGCAGGGAAAGACTGATGGAGGGAAGGCATTCACTGCGATTTTCTCAGCTATTGTTGGTGGCATGTAAATATCAAACTACTGAAATCACACAATTTAGTGTTTTTCTTTACATAAAATTAAGAACTAAGCATGATAATAGTATAATAACTATTGAACTTTGCAGGAGTTTGGGCCAGTCAATTTCAAATCTTGGTGCATTTAGCAAAGGTAAAGCAGCTGGATACAAGTTGATGGAAATTATTAAACAAAAGCCTACCATAATTCAAGACCACTCAGATGGGAAGTGCTTGGCTGAGGTTAATGGGAATATAGAATTCAAAGATGTAATTTTCAGCTATCCATCAAGGCCAGATGTTACCATTTTCCGTGATTTTTCAATTTTCTTTCCTGCTGGGAAGACTGTTGCTGTTGTCGGTGGCAGTGGGTCAGGAAAGAGTACTGTTGTCTCTCTGATAGAGAGGTTTTATGATCCTAATCAGGGTAATTAAGAAACAACTCTAAATTTGAAGGATTGAAATTTCATATCTTATGGATGATTGTGCCAACATTTCTTTTTGGGTGAGCAGGGCAAGTTTTGCTTGATAATGTGGACATAAAAACTCTGCAACTAAGGTGGTTACGTGATCAGATTGGGTTGGTGAATCAAGAACCTGCGCTATTTGCAACCACTATACTAGAGAACATACTCTATGGAAAGCCTGATGCAACCATGGATGAAGTGGAAGCAGCCACTTCTGCTGCAAATGCTCATAGCTTCATTACCTTGCTTCCTAATGGATATAACACTCAGGTTGCTATAAGCCAGATTAATGCTAATTTAATTTAACTATGATAAGTTATAAGTGTTTTCGTCTAAGGCTTGTGAGCACTCTGATCCTGGCATAGGTGGGAGAGCGAGGAGTTCAACTCTCTGGTGGCCAAAAACAGAGAATTGCAATTGCTAGAGCTATGCTGAAGAACCCAAAGATCCTCCTCCTTGATGAAGCTACCAGTGCCCTTGATGCAGGCTCTGAAAGCATCGTTCAAGAAGCACTGGACCGTCTCATGGTTGGAAGAACAACTGTTGTTGTAGCACATCGACTCTCCACCATTAGAAATGTTGATACAATTGCAGTTATTCAACAAGGACAAGTTGTTGAGACAGGATCTCATGAAGAACTCATTGCCAAAGGAGGAGCATATGCTTCATTAATCCGATTCCAAGAAATGGTGAGAAATAGGGACTTTGCGAATCCATCAACTCGACGGTCACGGTCATCACGTCTCAGTCATTCACTTTCAACAAAATCTTTAAGCCTCCGGTCTGGCAGTTTAAGGAACTTGAGTTACTCATATAGTACTGGTGCTGATGGCCGGATTGAGATGATCTCCAATGCTGAAACTGACAGGAAAAATCCAGCACCTGATGGCTATTTCTGCAGACTGCTCAAGCTAAATGCACCTGAATGGCCATATTCTATAATGGGTGCTGCAGGATCTGTGCTTTCTGGTTTTATTGGTCCAACCTTTGCCATAGTGATGGGCAACATGATTGAGGTTTTCTACTATAGAAACACTGCCTCCATGGAAAGGAAGATAAAGGAGTATGTTTTCATTTATATTGGTGCTGGATTTTATGCTGTTGTTGCCTATTTAATTCAGCATTACTTCTTCAGTATTATGGGGGAGAACCTTACTACAAGAGTAAGAAGAATGATGCTTGCAGGTAAAAAATTAAACTGCTCTGTTTTATTGCTTTTATTTCATCTAGTTTCACATTCATTATGCTTTGCTCTTGGAGGAAATTTCATGACTATGTTTCTCTTTTATCCTTCAGCAATTCTGAGGAATGAAGTTGGATGGTTCGATGAAGAAGAGCATAACTCGAGCCTTATAGCAGCTCGATTAGCTACTGATGCTGCAGATGTAAAATCTGCAATAGCGGAGAGAATTTCGGTGATACTACAAAACATGACCTCTCTCCTCACTTCATTCATAGTTGCGTTCATAGTGGAATGGAGGGTCTCCCTTCTCATTTTAGCCACCTTCCCTCTTATTGTCCTTGCTAACTTTGCTCAGGTAAGTTTACAATCATGCTTTTCCTTTTTGGAAAAAAATTGCAAGCACTTCTGTCCCTTCTCTGCTTTTCTTTCTGGTAGACGTGTTAGGTGAGTTGGTTCAATCCCAGTACCTAGGCATAAAACCATCCATTATTTCTCAAATGCAACTAACATTTTCTTGGCACCAACATCAATAAGGGCAAAATGGTAATTTTAGCAAACTCCCTAATTTATTAGTTTTCTACAGCACTGTCAGATTTTTACATCTGCTTTTTGATCTCTGGAATCTAACTTCACTACTGTTCTCAGCATTAAACGACAAAAGCTAAGAAATTACAACGTGTAACTGTAGCAGCACTGCACATGTCTCCCTCCAACTTGTCGTACCCATCTTTTAATGCATAGGCTAAATAATATTTTATATATAGAGAGATTGTAAATAGCATTAAGCCATTATAATATACAAAGATTCCAAGCCTATATTCATCAGTTTCCATGCCACTCTAAGTGTTCTTGGTTACCTGAACTTCTCGAGGCCATGACCTTAATTTAATTACCTTTGATTTTTCTTCCTTGGATTTCTTATCTCAGTCAAATCTCAACTAGTGTGGTTTTTTATCATTCGACTCCATTCTTGGATATTTTTACCTGGCACCCACTGTACCATGCAGTGTATATATATCAGTTCTAGGTTCCTGAGCTCTCTTTTGTTTACTACTACACAATACAATTCCTAGATGGATGTCACCAGGCGAGTGTTTCAAGGGATTCTTGGCCCGTGAATCACATTATTTATTACTCGTCAGATATTTTCTTCTTCTGTCTGCTTTTTTTTTTTTTTTCCAAAATTTTCTGGTTATTTTATATTTTATCTTGGAGTGTCAGATGAGTGACAGAGTAAATAGTAGCACAACCTGACAGCGGGTGAGTGATACCCTTTTCTTCACTATTGTCGTGTTGGGCTGTGGCCCTTGTCGTTTTGGGCTTGAGTCGTTGAATTTTAAGAGGCTTTTCCAGAATCTGCTTTGGGTACACCACGGTAGTGACAGTTGTCTTTGCATCTTAATTTGCGCATGCTATATGCACAGTGGATGAATTGATTGCTTGAGGATATACCTGCGTCCTGAAGTACGCAGTAGTCATAGTCCTGGATGTGTCTCATATTAGCTTTACCACTAGTGGGTCCTTGCAGTTCTTACACGGTGGAGTGGACAAGCGTGTTCGAGCTACTAACTGTGATTTATACTAGGGACTTGAAGGTTTCTTTTGCAAAACTTAATAGAAATAAACACGAATCTATAATCTAAATTAAGACAAACATTAAACCTTCTATTCATGCGTTTCCATTGTTGGACATCAACAGAATCAAAATTCTAAACTAAAACTAAATTCTTTCATATCTTGCATGTTTAAGAAAATTTTTAGGAGTGATCTCATGACTGTTAATATGGTGGCTATTGTGTTGACAATTAGTTCGGTCATTGGCTTTCTTTGGCAGCAACTCTCTCTCAAAGGGTTCGCAGGAGACACGGCCAAGGCTCATGCAAAGACTAGCATGATTGCTGGTGAGGGAGTGAGCAATATCCGAACTGTTGCAGCTTTTAATGCCCAAGATAAGATCCTCTCGCTGTTCTGCTGTGAGCTTCGTGTCCCTCAGCTTGGTAGCCTACGCAGGAGCCAAACTGCTGGTCTGCTCTTTGGCCTCTCTCAGCTCGCTCTCTATGCCTCTGAAGCTCTCATACTCTGGTATGGAGCTCATCTTGTCAGCAAAGGGGTCTCCACATTCTCAAAGGTTATTAAGGTTTTTGTAGTACTCGTGGTCACAGCTAATTCAGTTGCAGAAACTGTTAGCCTTGCTCCTGAGATTGTAAGAGGGGGTGAATCTATTGGTTCTGTATTTTCAATTTTGGACCGTTCCACTAGGATTGACCCTGATGATCCTGAGGCTGAGCTTGTTGAATCAATACGTGGGGAAATTGAACTCAGGCATGTTGATTTTTCATACCCCTCTCGACCTGATGTTCCAGTGTTCAAAGACCTTAGTCTTAGGATACGAGCTGGCCAAAGTCAGGCGCTTGTTGGAGCTAGTGGATGTGGAAAAAGTTCTGTGATTGCATTGATTGAGAGATTCTATGATCCGACTGGTGGAAATGTTATGATTGATGGTAAGGACGTTCGAAGGTTAAATTTGAAATCCCTAAGGCTTAAAATTGGATTGGTCCAACAGGAGCCAGCACTCTTTGCAGCAAGCATTTTTGATAACATTGCCTATGGAAAAGATGGTGCAACTGAAACTGAGGTAATTGAAGCAGCTCGTGCAGCGAATGTGCATGGTTTTGTTAGCGCATTGCCTGATGGGTACAAAACGCCAGTTGGTGAGAGAGGAGTTCAACTCTCTGGAGGACAAAAGCAAAGAATTGCAATAGCAAGAGCAGTTCTTAAGGGCCCAGCAATACTTCTATTAGATGAGGCTACTAGTGCACTTGATGCTGAGTCAGAATGTGTGCTACAAGAGGCACTTGAGAGGTTAATGAGAGGCCGCACAACAGTTCTTGTAGCTCACCGTTTATCAACCATTAGATGTGTGGATAGTATTGGAGTCGTGCAAGATGGGCGGATTGTGGAGCAAGGCAGCCATGCGGAATTAGTTAGCCGAGCCGACGGGGCATATTCTAGACTCTTGCAGCTACAGCACCATCACATATGAGAAAAAAAAAAAAGATGAGGTTTTGATGGAAGCAACATGGCCTTGTTGGTTGGTAATTATGTTTGGGGTCCCATTAACCTTTATGTTTCCATTTTTTTTTTTCCTTCATTTGAATGATGATGACAGTTGTAGATATGGGAATGTCGAGACTATATCTTGAGAACTATCACCCCATTTCCAATGGGAGTAGCAATCAGCAAGTGTTATAATATTATTAATATCTAATGGTTCATAAGCTTCTTGTCCATCTGGTTGGTTGGTCATTGGAATTAACTTTTCTTCCGATCCTTTTGTAAGATAATGCTTTATAGTGTACCAAAAAGCAAAGCCAGGAAGCTATCTTTTGCAGCTCTTGACAAACTTTTTAGTTCTTTTCTCTTAGCTGTAGCTTTTCTCCATTTCATGTGCATGCTAAAGTGTTCTTTTCAGTTCAAGATAAGAGCCATCCATTGCCCATCTTTCTTTTTCCTTGTATATTATTTCTCTGTTTAAGGCCCACATGCATATATATTTATATTAGTCATACACAGGGCAGTTACAGCAACAAAGATATCAGCTGAGCTTATTATAAGCAAAATGGAAGGACAGGTTCATCTTAGGCGAGTGGTATGAATTATTAATTGTTCAAGCAAAGATACGGCTGAAAAATTTTTGTTAGATGTAAAGCTCGCGTAATTTTTTAAAAGTTAAATGGTTCACTAGCTGCTGCACGTTACATTACTGGGGACCCAACAACAAGCTCTCGAGTCCTTCTTTCTCTACATATAATTGGATTTTCCTAACAGTTTATCCCATGTTCATGAATTTTCAAGACCCTCACTATCAAATTGGCGATAATTATGTTCGCTAAAAGGCTGCTTCAATAACATGTACTTGATGTCACCAAGAGAAAACAAGAAAGGTCAGCTTCTCTAGTTCTTTTCATATTAAAAACCCTACACCCATATATTTAAGAGGTTTCTATGATTAAGTTCTTGTATTCTATTGCAGGAGCTCCGAAGTTCAAATGTTGACATCATTTAAAACTTGGCATCCTTCCTGATCCTCTCGTGCTAAGGAAAGGTCCTCTTAATGCTCTAACGCCAGATCGTACTGTATCACAAATTTCTAAGGGGTGAATTCTTTGAATTCTTTCCAGACAAGCAGAGGTAGCACAAAAGAATGGAGAAATTGAACCCTGAAAAAGTAAGATTGCTGATTAAAAAGAAAAAAAAAAAAGAAAGAAGAAGCATGATGGCAGAAGAAAGCATCATCATCATGTCAGTCTTCAGTGTCTCAGTTGCATTATATGTGCCTGCAATTTTGTGTAAATGTAGGTGGTGCTGTTGATTCTGCTAAATGTTGAACAATAATTCAACTTTAAGCTGTGCCATGTGGCTCCACTCCCATGATTTTGTATATCTATTTTAAGTTGGAATGCAAATTCCCATAACAAAGGTGAGGAGAATTTTTCTTATTTTAATTGGAGCAAATATTATTTTACACAATGTGTCAAAGTTAATTTGCCATGCCATCTTATATGATATTAATAACCCAAAAATATATACATCAGGCTCAGTCCGACTGGTTTGTATATCTGCCAACCAACTTCAAGTCCTGGATTTAAAAAACATAATAATAAATGCTAACTATAAGTTAATCGAATGCCTTATGGACAAAATAGTTTCTATGTATTTGCACGAGCGTTTTCATAGAATAGGAAAGAATGTTAAAGAGAAGAATGAAAATATGAAATGGAATGTAAATAAAATTAATTAAATTCACTTTGTTCAAAAGTTTTTTTTTCTTAAAGGAGGTTAATTGATGTAAATTATTTAAACTACTTAAAATCTTTTCATGTTATCCTTTATTCTTCTCTTAATTTGAGAGTTAAAAAAAATAAATATTTGAAAGTAAATGAATATAAATTTTTAATCTCAATTTACTATCATTTATATCATTAAAAAAAAAACTCATAAATGAAGTTAATTGATTAGCCTCATTTATATTTCATTCTTTTAACTCCATCTAACTCACTTCCATACTAGTGAACATAGTCATAGAGAATTATCAGTAACATCGTTTGGTCACACGTTATTTAGTCAACTCTCTGATTTCACAAGGCAAAATAAAGACATTCTTCGACTTACGGTCAGTAACATTTGGAAAATCATGACTGCATTTAGTTAACATATCTTCGAGATAATGTAGTTATACAGTAATTAAGTTCCAAAATCACAGTAACAATTATTATCCAGTCCCAATGGCTACTTTGCTATAGATATAAAAGACAAGGCCATAAGTATTATCTAATCATTCAGAGTCGCTCTTATCCTATATTTGAGAAATTGTTTAGGGAGGAAAGAAACTAAAGAAAAAAAATAAATTTTATTTTCTTTCATTTATTTTTCTTCTTCATGTTTGGATTAAAAAAAAGGAGGAAAAATAAATTTTATTTTTCTTTATTTATTTTCCCTCCTTATGTTTGGTTGAAGAAGAAGAGGAAAAATAAATTTATTTTCTCTCTTCAATAAAGAAGTATTAAGGGTAGATATATAAATTTATCATAAATTTCTTCAATCATCACAAGGGAAAATAAAGAAAAAAAAATAAAAGTTATTTTTTCTTCTTTTTTATTTTCCTTCTATTCCTAAATAATAGAAAGTTACAATAATTACTTATTTTTCATCCGTATTTTTCCTCCTACCTTATTTTATCTCAATCCAGACATAGGGTTACTCTCTCTCTTTGACTCTTACACAAAATTTTCTTGTTATCATAGTGTTTTTAAGCACTCAACTTACTCTAGCTTACTGTGTTTCTTTTACAGTTTTGTAACGTCAGATTCTAAAATCAATAGCCATCAACAATAAACTAAAAGGTGGTTGGTTAGATTCCTGCATTATAGATCATAGAGTAGATAAATATGAGATTATATTTATAAAATGTAGGAATGTCCAATATCACCCAGGTGTAAATTAACATATTCAGAACTAGAAACAAGAAGAGACATGTCACATGGTGGTAGAAATGGTAGTGAAAAATGGCAGAACGAGAAATGAGTTGGAATTTACTCGTCAGATTCACAAGGGGTCCTCTCTGTAGACTTTAGCAGTGTCCTCTTCTTGTTTTTTAGGAGCAAGTGATTCTACAAATGTTGACTGCTCTTCCATTCATAAGAGGGCTTCGTCTGAACGCTCCAACCCATACATACATATATATATATATGTATATATATTTCAGAGATAGTACAAGTTTGTATTTCTTTCTCCATTTTGGCCAGATTATGCCTATTTTGTTTGGTATTGATGCTACCAATGCTAAATTCATTCACAACAAACAAACAATGCCATCTTTAATTTCAACTCTTTTACAGTTCAATTTTTGAATTGCCCATTTTCATAGGACCCATATTCTGGATAGTGATTTCTGTCCAAGCCCAACTTTTGTTTCGTAAATAAAAATATTAAAACATCACCTAATGTATTAGTATATTCCATTTGCCATATTTATTTTTATTGTTTACACCATTTGGTATCCCTATTTCCCTTTTTCAAGTATAAGACTAATCCGAAATCGAGTCAGATAGGACTACAAGAACAACAAAATTCTCTTTTTCGAGTTTTAACATAACTTTATATTCAGAGATTCGAACTCGTGAGTTCTGATTAAGTTAAAATAACTTCGTGCCAGTTAATCCACGTACTCGGTGATATTTACCTTATTTATTGCCTTTATTAGTAATTAATGCTTTATTTTTAATCATAGTGTTTATTGTATTTTTCAAAAGTAATAGTATTTTTATCGTCATTGATTAATTTTTGATAGGTTTAATAAATGGAAAGTAACATTTTCAATATTATTCCTATTTTTTTTTATAAATTTAATTGTTTTCTTCAACAGTGAAGATTAAAACTACATTGAATTGTTATTGAAAATGTAATTCAACAGTAATGCATGAATTATAAACACTTTAACAAGTCAACTGGCATACAAAATTTAATTTTAATAAATTCAATATAAAATCTCGATTTAATTAATAATGATAAAAATGCAAATCTATGACCAATTGCACAAATTCATATTTTATCTTATTTTTATTATATAAAAACTTAAAAGAAAGATGTTGAAAGTTTAACCCTTGATATCTAATAACTTATATATTGTAAATTGTAAGAGCTTGATTTTGGGTATAAAAATTTTAATAATTTAGAATCTGTAATAATTTTTAAACAACAAAAAATTTTAAAACAACAGAAGAGAAAAGAAATAAATTAGGTTGGTGGTGCAATATATTTAATCCTAATTATTTTTTATTTATGCAAATTGTTTACCTTTTTTCATATGAATTTTAAATATTCAACTACAATAAGATAAATTCCTTTACAACAAATTAATTTTATCTTTTTCTTTAATTTCTTTGATAATTAATTCTAATAAAAATTTATTAGAATTACATATTCAAAAATTGTTTCATTATATTATACATTGAATCTATGTATATATTTTTTTTCTTTTTTGCCTAATGTATATATATTATTAGTTAGTGCAGATGGATTTTTATTCATATAAATGATCTCAATAATTATATTATTTATTTTTAATTCTAATATATTAAAATAATATACAAATGGCTAATAACATAGATGCATTTCATTTTAGATATTTATTTATTATTTAGCAATAACTTTAACCTCATATTACTATGTTTTAAAGAATATTTTACACATAATATATAAAATTTATAATTTTATTTTTTGATTTTACAATTCGCATATTACTATGTTTTAAAGAATATTTTACACATAATATATAAAATTTATAATTTTATTTTTTGATTTTACAATTCGAATTTATAAACCCTTCATTGATTCTAAATTGAAATGTGATTTTAACATAAATTGAAAAGTGAGTTTAACAATCTTGATTAATCCAATAATAAGTATGTTTACTGAGGTGATAAGCAATATTAATACGCTATATATATGCCTTCCATTTTAATTTATTTAGAAAATAATGGCTAAAAAAAGAAAAAAAAAACATTATTAACATAGTAGTCATGCAGAAATACTGATAATGGTAAAGTTGAGGAACTGTCAGTAACGAAATCTGCTATTAGAGAGAATAAACATAAGGCAATAATCTGACATCAAAAAAACTTATATACAACCTGAGTTTCTTAAGTACATACAACTCACTGGTGATTGGGATTGATTAAAATACAAGAATGAATGAGTTTCTTTGTAGCAAAGCTAACATTACAGATACCTAGAAGGTTATTAATTGGTGATCAAATCGATTAGTGGGTTAGCAAATATATTTATATTTGCATACTAGCATTTGACTATATCATCAGACAAATGAACTTCAAATGATATAAATATGGTAACAAATTGATACAAATCTTACGGTGAAAAATAATGTGGCTGAATTCAAGTTCATTTAAGTCTAATATTATTTATTTTTAATTATCTAATTAATAGCGCAACTCTGATCTCATTACTCACCTTCAATTTCAGTCCTGTTGCATGCAAAAAATGAGAATGTTGAATAATTGAGATATCTCATGAAATGGTTTGAAAGTCATCAGCCGACAAACATATTCAATAATTGTAAGAAGTAGCAATGAAAATGGCTGATGGATGCAGAGTCATAATGATAAATATATATCTAAGTAAAAAAAAAAAAAAAAAAAAAAGTTGTTTTAGGAGCCAATTTGTGTGGATGCTCTGAGTAGCCATTGATAATGTGATGTGTCTGTTGACATTAATGGAGGATGCGTCCATTCAATGTCTGGCCTTTGACATGGATGGATCAGGGCCTTCAGGATCTTAGCCAGCCCAATTTCTGTTTTCTTTTTCTTTGTTTACATCCTATTATCTATTCATATTTGCTTTGTGTTTTTTTTTTTTACTTTATATTTTTTAAAAATAAAATTTAAAGAATTAGAATTTTTGATTTTTAATTTCTAAAACATTTATTGATAATATAAAAGTAAAAATATTAAAAAGTATTTTGAATGTTTATTTTTTAAAAAAGAGCATTACTACCGAAAAGTAAGAATTTAAAGCCCAAAAATTTTTTTTTCCCCCTCTTAAAAAAAGTGTAAAGACATGCTTTCATAATAAAATTTGAGCCAAGGATTTAGTGCCGATGTTCATGAAAAAGTAATGAAACATTCTTTAGAGGGATTCCTTTTTAATCCAGAGATAATCTCTGGTTTTTGAAATAAATTCTGTTATGCGTATTTAAAATTATTTGGGCCTTGTTAAGTGGATTTTAGGGTCTTAAATTTTGACCTTGTCTAACATATATAGGAAGAAAGAGCCCAACCATTAACCAAATGATGTTATTTTAGAACCCAAAAAAAAAAAAAAAAAAGTGATGGTATTATTATTATTATTATTTTGAGGATGAGCTAAGTTGTGCTATTGGCAGTCCATCTAATTAAATTATTAGCACAATTTGAGATAATTATATGAAAACCTATTGGATATTATTAGGATTCTCCCATGAAATTTTCATGGTGGTTAAGCTACAATGTCACAATTTCATGAATGAGTGTGTTTCAGTTATAAACTTGAATTAAATTTAGAAAATGACCATTCAGTTTTGTCCTGTCAGTGAGACCTCTATTGAAAATTTATATTAGAATATAATATGCCATTCTTCAGACACGTGAGTTTAGTGATTCTAAATTATCTCGGAAGTATAGGAAACTAGAGTTTGTTTAGTTTTCATTATTGCGGGTTGCTAACAGTAGATTGCTAATAGTGGGTCGTTATTAAGTATTTGATAAAATTTTTTTTATTATTATTTTTTAAAAATAATATAAAATATTTTATAAAATAAATAATTTTATCAAATTTAATAGTTAGATCAAACACAAAATTCATTTTTATTTTATAGCATATCAAATATAGAAATTTATTTGTAAATTAAGTTATAAAAAATTTATCTATAAATAAAATATATTTTCAATTAGCAATTGAATCAAATACTATGAGAACAAATTTATAAATGAATTCTATCAAAAAAATTTATTTATAAATAAAATGAATTTTAAATTAAAATTGAATGTGAAAAAAAAAAAGAAAAACCAAAATAAAGACGCGTGTGCAGTAGCATGTATAGAATCTAGGCCACATCCAAAAAGTGTCGGCCTGGAAGCGGTGGGTCAGGCTTAGATTTTGTAATGGAATAAGATTAGCCCATAATAGATTCAACGGAATAATGTCTTTCTTTGTCGCTGATTTTTGAAGCCTTGGATAATTTCTTCCGTCCTTAAAATTTAAAGCACGAATTTTGTATTTTTTTTTTAACGATGATTATGTGCTTGTAATTTAATATATTATTTAAAATATATTTAAATATCAATAAAATAAAATATTTATATAGAATATGAGATCAAGTAAATAAAATTTATTTTCAAAATGAAATCTTTTTTAGTTTTGTAATTTTTAACTATATATTTTATAGTTTCTTTTTAATTTTTATTTTTAATTATATAATTTTATATAAAATTCTAATAACTTATATATCAAACAGTTGGATGTTATTTTTTTAATTAAACATATAACTTATAAATAGTAATTTCTGATCTAAAATTACATTTATGATCATAATTAATCTTATATTGATTTCATTTTAACTATACATCACCAGAGTTAAATTGCTTTAATATTGATAGAAATGACAACGGCCAAGTCTAGTGATTTTTGAGACTCCGATACTGCTCTGAATCCGAGGTCCAGTAGAACCAAAAAGTTTTAGCAGCAGGATTCAGAGAAATATTGTGTTTTCTTATTTTATTTTCTATTTTTTATATTTTGAAATTAAGATTTTTCATATATATATATATATATATATATATATATTTCAATGAATATATACTAATATCTGAATGAAACAATTAATATTATGTATTAAATCAGTATTAATTTCCCTTGTAATTTTCATTTACTATAGTTTTTTTTAATTATAAAAAAGGTAAAGATAATAAAGAAACAATCCCAAAAATAATATTGGTTTGATTGGGAGCAGTATTAATGTCCCTTGTAATTTTCATCTACTATAGTTTTTTTTATTATAAAAAAAAAGGTAAAGATAATAAAGAAACAATCCCAATAATAATATTGGTTTGATTGGGAGCAGTATTAATTTCCCTTGTAATTTTCATTTACTATAGTTTTTTTTATTATAAAAAAGATAAAGATAATAAACAAACAATCCCAATAATAATATTGGTTTGATTGCGAGCAGTAGACTAAGTGTGGGATTGATTAAAAAATTAGAGATGAAGTTAAAATTTATAATATATTTATATTCATTATTCACACGCTTTCTTCTTTATAAAGAAAACAAAAAATCCGGGAAGAAGTGTTTGACATATTGTTATTAACTAAAAGCATTGTTTCTTTGTTGGCGAGTGTGGGTCCTAATAAATCTCAAATTTGATTATCATGTTTTCTTAGGCCATGTGCATGATTGCTTCTAGGGACATATATATAGTACTCAAAAGGCCCCACACACACACACACACACACATATATATATATATTTCAAATTTGTAAGTATTATTATTTTATTATATGATTATATTATATTATTAATTTTATTAGCTTGTATACATTTTTAAAAAATAAAACTATTATTCAAACAAGTTTTTATGTATATTTATTGCCTCTCACTAACAAATTTTATTTGAATTCGTCACTAGACAATCAATTTAAGACAAAATAGCTATAAGCCTTACATACATTAATGTAGCTTAGATTAATAAGAGTCTTAAATATACAATCTACATTGATATTACCCGTCGAAAGGTCAATTTAGTATTGTGGGCTAAGCCTATTTAACTTTTATAAATTCAATTCGGTCATGATTAGATCAACAACTTAATTACCAACTCGGCTTAGGTCACGTATATGGCTCTTCAATTAATCTTTAATCATTATCTTTGACAACCACTATTCTTTTTAGGAAGTATCATACACTTTAGGAAGTGTGTTCATTCTTGTCTAGCCTGAATAATCCATCTGAATATCTATATAAAGAGCCCTTAACTAGTTTCACTTATTTTATCATATACTATCACTCTCATTTTGAATACTAAAACCTAACTCGAGCATCAAAATGGATATTTCACACAAGGCAAAGGTTCCCTCTCAACTCTTCCTTATTTTGTAGGTCTTGGCTGAAGAAGGCCACGAATCGTTATCTCAGTATCATCAAGTTCATCACTTGGTGCGGTGAAAATTGAACCAACTAATAATTCTCCATTCTCCATTCTTTAGCCATGGCTTCCCCCCAATAATGACCTTAAAAACCAGTGACTATAAGCCAATTTAGAGATGCTAGGGATCGGGGATGCCCTCATCTCAGGCTACTCACCACTTCCATTGTAGTAATGTAGGAAGGTAAGATTTAAGTAGCGTAGCTAGCGCAAAAGATCATTAAGCCAATACCTTTCTAGCAGCTGCTTATGAAGAATTTATTATAGTATTGCAAAAGCTCAGAAAAACCCTCACATAAAATTGTGAGCTTATAGTTATGTCACAAATACTCCTACCGGCTCCAATCTAAAAGTAAATTCTTTGCTTTCCCTCTAGTTACAACTTACAACTTGCCCTAATTGAATTAGAGCTCAACTACCTTATCAGTCATCTCTAGAGGGGGGGGGGGGACAAGGAGTAGGCCTAAAATACACACTTGGCTTGACGCCATGATATATTTGATGAAATAAAGAAATCCTTATACTTATTAATAGTTGAGCTGTTTTGTTCAAAAAGCTTATTTTTAAAAGATAAAGCTCTCCAAAGTAAGATAATAAACACGATCAACACAGCACAAAGTTAAGAACACTTTGCTCTATATTATTACACCTACTACCATAGCCCTTTATTGTAGGAGTTGATAAGCAAACCTATTCCTAGGAAGTTCAAACTCTCTTACATTGATAACTATGATGGCTCAATTAATCCAAGGAGTCATCTGTATTGATTCAGGTCTAAGCTTGAACTTCATAATTGTTTGGATGCTTTATTATGTAAGATTTCTCTTCCACCTTTAAAGGAGTCACTCAGGAGTGGTATCAAGACCTAACTTATAGTTTATTTTGAAACTTCACAAAGCTGTCTTAACTATTTCTAGCTAGGTTCATCTCTGCCATCCTTCAAATAAAAATCTCCTATAACCTACACAAGGTGGTCAGTAAAGAAGGAGAATCATCGTGTGACTTCTTTGCCAAATTCAATAAAATAGCGGTACATATCAATAACCTCAATCATGAGGCGTTGATTAATGCTATGTTCCATAACTGCAAAATAGAGGCCTATTCGACTCCTTCAATGTTGATCCTTCGAAAAGGTTTTATGAATTAATGGTGAGAAGTCATAAATTTATCTGCTGAGTTCATAATCTTCAATCCTATTCTCATGGTCTAAATAGAAAGTGAGAGTACAAAAGCCAAATTGTAAATTGAAATGATAAGGTTAACCTAAAAACAATAACTTGTGATCAGGTTTAAACAATTCTTATAGTGGTTCGATTGCTCCCTTCAAAATTTGTAAATGGAAAGTCCTCGACGAGATTAAAAAGTCTAACGAAAGGTTTCAATACCTTCGCCCTTTAAAGAGCTTGACCACTATAAAGAAAGACAAGTTTTGCATCTTTTACCGAGAAAATGGACATGACACAAATGATTACTGAGACCTTTATGATGAAATTGAAAGGTTAGTATAATTAGGAAAGCTTAAGCACTTTAGGAAGAGCCTAGCCAATGAGGAAGAAAGGTATGAATGACAGTTGGAGGTGCCCATTAGGATAAAAGGCCTTATAACAAAGATTATACATGCATAATTGATTTCATTGCAAGAGGAACCACTAGGGGTGACAGTTCATCTTGAAGAAAAAGATAGATCCAAAAAATATATTCTGAGTTATAAAGTTAATATGGTCGAACCAATGTTTTTCCTAATCACATTCTCCTCGGAGGATGATAAGAGATTATGTGCTCCTCACACATATGCCTTAGTGGTTCAAGGCCAACTCAAGAATTATCTAGTCAAACACATCCTTCTAGATGATGGTAGCTAGTTAATTTTTAACTATTCAAGCATATAAAACCTTCGACCAAGATCTCAACGAGTTGCGATTAGTTTGAATATTGCCAATAGGCTTTAGAGGGAAAAAGATTAATGTTATGGGAGCAACTAAGCTAAAATGTAGAGCTAGGGGACTCAAACATCATTAAAAAGTTTAAAGTTGTATATCCTTTATGAAACTACTGCCTATACCTCCATTCGGTACATTACAAAAATTTGTCTACTTAGTCATAGAATTTTCTATTGCTAAGGAGGTAGATTCCACCCCTAGTTCTGTCCATCGCTAGACTGGTCGCCACTAAGAGGTAGTGACATAATTTCATTTTGTCGCTAGCTTTAGTGATTAAATAGTGACAAAAAATATCATCGCTAAGCTTAGCGATGGAATTGCAATGAAATTTCTATTACAAAAAATAGCGATGGAATAGCTATGAAATTTTAGCGACAAAATTTTCCGTCGCAAAGCTTAGTAGCAAAATTTTTTGTCAATATTTCGTTGCTAGAGCTAGCGATGAAAATTTTTGTTGCTAATGTGGCAGGTTTCTGTCGATATTCCATCACTATCCATCGCTATTATTTTTTTTAGTATTTTATTTTATTAAATTTTTATTTTTTTATTTTATTAAAAATTAATATTAAAAGGAACACAATATATAATAATATTTTTTATTAAAAATTAAAATAAATTGTAATATGTTTACAATAAGATTGTATATATATGATACATTAATATGAGAAAAACTCTAATTATTTTCTTTGTAATCAGGTGTTGGCAAAATAATCATCGTCCTTTAGAGGCGAAAGTGTTGTTGGAGGTGATGGTACTAAAGGCCTATGATTGCGCATAGTAGCTAATGTAGAATTTAACGCTAGTTGCATGGTTTGTTGCATACTCTCTGGAAAGGCAACAAAGTACACATCAAACTCCTACTGAAGCTCGTCTTAGACCTGCATCCTAATGCGTGACATGAATTCTGGGTCTGGAGCCATTTGTGATGTGGCTGAGTAATAGCTGAAGCAAAAAGGTGGATGGCTAAATGTCACCTTAGAGCCAAGTCCATACACTTTGCTCTTCTTTTAACCTCCCACAGCATCAAAGTACAACTGGTTGATGTTGAGGGCTTAAGATCCCTCAAAATTCTCAAGTAGTTATGAAGTAACTTCAACAATTCTTCTTTCCACTGCATCCTAATAAATATGAATAATCATTATGATATATAATTGAAATTACTATAATGCAATTTATTCAAAATGAAACACACTGATTTTTATTTAACTCATATTGGTGTTCTGTAATTTTTTATCAACAAATTGATCGTCACTATTTTTAATATATGTCTTCTTGAAAATCTCAAAATTTATAGCTTGATGTTTTAGTTCTTTCCCCTAAAACAAAATTTAATTACTTTAGTTGACATACTTTTAAACACAAAATGGATAAGTAACTAAACTAACCAAATTTAAGGCGTAATCAAGCTATGATCTAGATCCATTTGTATGGCAAGACAGACTAGTACCAACCTTAGCAGCCTTTGTGCATCTATTCTTGGAAGCTTGAGCAAATCGAGTTTGAAATTCTAGTGTATCCCATTTTTGCTTTTTAAATATCTTTGGAGATGAATTATGGCCTATTGCCACATCTCTGATGAGATAATGTATCTAAATACCATCTAGCAGCTGTATGCTCTTATGCAATCTTGACCATGGACTCTATAGCTACATCCCAAAGAACACATTTTTGGAATATAAGGAAACAAAATATGAATATAAGGAAACAAAATATGAACATATGAAAATTGTATTAATTAAAAAAATTGAATTATACATTAAAATCCTCCCAGTAGAAATCTTTGGTGTTTGTTGACACTAATCTCCAAACATAACCTTTGGGGTCTTAACGCTCCTTAAAAATCAAGGAAATATGGCTAAAATACCAATTTTCTAGGATTAAACTGAAAAAAAATGCTAAGTTTCATAGTATATAATCAAATATATTTATTTATATAAACATTTATATAGGATGAGATGATTATAACATACCTCATACCAACAACATATAGCCTAGCCTAGGTTGATGAAAATATGAAGGATTAGTTGCCAATGCAGTATAAATATCATAGACATACGATAATGCAGGTGCAGCTGATGGTGTTAGAGGGAAAGAATGTGAAGGTGATGCTGTAGCTGGTGGAGCCGGAGGTGATGGAATGGGTTGATCAAACAATGCTATATAGGGTGATAAAGAAGAAAGCCTATCATCTTAGCCTCGATAAGTACCTCATGTAATTCCTTGCTTTGATGAACTCCAACGATATTGATTATTCCCTCGCATCCTATGAAATATATAAATACATATGCTTAGAAATTCACTAACATTCAAGATTATAACATAAATATTATATACATTAACATCATCATCCTTATTATCATCATCATCATATTTTGATTTTTTGTTTTTTGATACATTGTCCTCATTGTCACTCTCATCAATGTTAATAAATGAACTCGTTGGATTAATCAAGCTCATTCATTGATCTTTAACTTAAAGGTTGATTTTATGAATCTCTATGTCATCATCTTGGAAAGGTTCACTGTTCACAGTTTGAACTTTTACCTTAGATATAGCTTTATTTTGCAAACAACCGATAAGAGTCATTTTAACATATATTTTAGGTTAGGAATTATGAATTTTTTATGTTTTTATTTTGAAATAAGTTAATTTTCTCTCTTTTATGTTTGCGCAGAAAATTCTTGAAAAAGGAGCTATAATATAGTTTTTAGTAGTGTTGCATGCACTATTGTATGGCCTATGCATAAGACCATATAAAGATGTAGAGTTGACTAGTCAGTAGAGCAAAATCGAATAAGTAGTTAAGTGCGCGGGATGTTGTATGACCCATCCATTAAGCCATGCAAAACATTAGATCTAGAATTAAAAAAACGCAAGTAGGCTACCTTTTGAAGATAATAGAGACCCAATTTGGATAGAGATTCCTGAGTGAAAAAAAAAAAGATTTTTAGAAGATAAAAGTGGATCAAAGATCTACACTAAAGAAAAAGAAGATTTTGTGAAGATTGGAGGCCATTTTCTTTTAGGGTTTTCATTGTTTTGATTTAGCAAGATTTTTTTTTAAAAAAATTCTTCTACTCAATTCAGTAGATTCTTTATTCTTTATTTCTTTTTCTTCTTGTAGGATGAACTGATTCTTTAATTCTAGATATTAGGGTGAAAACCCAATATTTATTTCATAAATCTATATAGTGACTTTGCTTCAATTATTTTCGGTGTCTTGATTTAATATGTTTGAGCTTAATTGATCTTGTATGTGTGAATGGTCACATATGTGTAATGTTTGAGATTCTAGATGACGGAGCAAGAGTGGAAGTCTAAGATTAGTTTTAGTATATTGTTGTCCTTTAGTGCCCTAGAAAGGGGGGAGGGTTGAATAGGGCCATGGCAAGTATTACAAATTAAAACTAAATGTGAAAAAATGAAGAATCAAGACACCAGACTTATAGAGGTTTAGCACAATTGGCCTACATCCTTTCTTCTAGTATCTCTACTAGAGCCTTCACTATCTTGATAGGTTAAGGTGTTATCAACAACATTTATAAAGGTAAGTTTCCCGACACTACCAAGCCTTTACAAGTGATAGATTTTTAGGCTCTATCAATTTCTTACAAGTAGTTTACAAATACTACTTAACCTTAATCCAAAGCAGTTTTCAGCTATTACTTTAAACCTTTCACAAGATCTAGTTTACAAGGTTTTCCAATCTAAGGTTTCCTTAAACTAAATATAATCCTTTAAGAAGGAGGAAAAACTTTCTTACTCAAGAAATAAAGACACTAAAAGTACTTCTCATAAGGTATGCTTGATGAGGTTGAGAATGTAAAGAAAATTTCTGAAAACCTTATTCTTCAAACCTCGTTTTGAAGATAATTATTGCAAGCTTTGAAAGATAAATTTCTCTTGATTTCTATATCACTCTTTATTCGCCTTTTTGATTGAGAAAAGCTTTCACAATAGAATACCCACTTAATGAAATAGTTCTTTGTATATTTCTATTGAAAGTGGGTCATTTTGTAGTCTTGAACAAAGAGTTAGTAGTTAGAGAAAGACATGCCACTTCACATTACATCTAAGAGCAAGTAATGACTGTTGTGACATCTCCACACCTATTGCTAAGACATTAACCATCATTGATTTCATGCAAACGGGTGGTTATTAAACAAAACACATAATCAACGGTGTTGGCCTAGGGCACTAAGAAGGGGGGTTGAATTGGTGGCTTATTTTAAAATTAAAAAGAAGGTTTATGTGTTTACAAAATGAAGAAAGAGATGAAAAGAATCAACACAAAGGTTTATAGTGATTTGGGTGTTAAAAAACCTACGTCCACTCTCCAATTATACACAATTAGGTATTTCACTAAACTAACCTAGTGTTTCCAAACTCACACCAAACTTATACAACTTATGTTTTCTAGGCTCACACAAAACCCTCTTATAATTGTTTTACATAGATTCACACTTCAACCTCTTACAAGAGTTTTAGAATCTAGGCTAAGTCTCAACCTACTTGTAATGGTGTTTATTACTCACACCAAACAATCAACAACACTTAAAGAAGAGTAAAAGAATGAGTAGCAAATTGGCAAGAGTTTGGTTATAATTAATTTAATTCTCTTTCATTTACATCTATTTAGTATAGTATTTATAGCCCACATCCACCAAAGAGATGTTACTCTAAAACTATTCCAAAATCTCCAAGTTGTGCTAAGCAAATTTTGCATTAAATGCTTGTCAGGCAGAAGTCACGATCACTATTATCACTTCGCTGTTGCGAATTTCCAATTGGCACTGAGGAGCCAGAAATCACGGTAGAGGACCCTATTCTGTGTCTAACGGCTAGTCCATATGTCATTCATCTATTGGTTGTTCAGGAAATGTAGCCATTGTGTTCAACCAACTTCTCAAAAATCGTGGTCACGAGTTCAATTTGTCATGGGTGCGATTGAGATTGCGAATTCTTTTATTTCGAGAGGAAATTCCAACTTCTTAAGTCACATTGCGACCATCTATTTGCCCTCTCAATTTTTGATATCTAATGATCAGCTTGGACACTTGGCGTGCTGTGGTTGTGGCTTTAGTTTGCTCCTTTATTACTATGAAATTTGCAGTCGAGACACAAGACGTGATAGCTACCGTAAATTTCTCTATGACTCAACCTTATTTCCTTCGGGTAAATAGCAGTTGAGAATTTGCCCGCGAATTCCTCTGGCCTAGCTCCATCTATTCTTATAACTGATTCACGATCATGATTTATAGGATACAAACCGCGAATTTAGATGACCTTATCAAATTTGGAAATTTTGATTTCCATCTAATTTTCAATGAAAAAACTATCTTATAAACTACAAAACAACAATTAATGAAAACATTAGTGCTGATCAATCTCTATTGTTAAGATCAAAAGAGGTTCATAACTTAGGTTTGACCAATCTAGTCCAACAAATAGTCATTTGCTTTATCGAAATGCCTGTTAGGTCTAAATGTTAGAGTAAATTGGACTTAAGGCTCCTCTTTTAACTTTCACATTTATTTTATTCACTTTATCTTCAATGATCATTGGACCTAAATAATTGTCATTTATTTTTAAACTTTAATGACCATTGGAGGAAGATAAATACCTGTAGTTGATTTTTAGAAACTTTGAACTTGATGTTATATTTTATAAGGTCTCTAGAAATACTTTAACAATCATTGGAGGGTTCATAATGCTCATTGGCATCACCTTCAATGCCTATTGAGATATCAGTGTCCTTAATTGGGAGGTGTAGAGCTTATAACTTAAACTGAAGCATTTTTTCAACACTTGTTGGTGATATTCCAATGCTTGATGAAT
The DNA here is from genome assembly GCA_949677035.1 of Omphalea diandra. NCBI lineage: Eukaryota > Viridiplantae > Streptophyta > Magnoliopsida > Malpighiales > Euphorbiaceae > Omphalea > Omphalea diandra. The sequence continues at coordinate 32,893 of CATIWR010150396.1, forward strand.
ATGTTCAACACGTGTTGAGATAATGAGTATGCCTTATTATGGTGTGCAAAGCCTTTGGCATAGTCTAGAGAGCATTCTCAATGACTATTATGTAAGACCAATGCCTGTTTCAAGTCCTAGAGAGTTTTCCTCAATCTAAGGTATTGTGTCGAACAGTTGTTGCTAAAGTGCAATGCCTGTTGTAAGAGCAAGATTAATGCTTGTTGTGAAAATGTAATGCTCATTACGGGTTTCAATGTGTATGGCTATGATTGAGAAGTTGTCTAGCGCCTGTTGAGAGGTCCAAAAAGCAATACTCAAGTTGGAGTGTTTCTTCAACTCCTATTATGATATTTTTAATGCATGTTGATAGATCCACAATGTCTATCAAAAGTAGATAATACCCATTAGTTTGTTAAGTTGAGTTTGCCTTGTTCTTCACTCTCTAATACTTTGAGTTCTCAACCATAATTCCTTTTCCAATCATCATAGTCCAAAGAGATGATGTACCTACAAGTTCTAACACAAATAACTTGGACAAAGGTTAGCGCATTGACTTATTTGTAATCATCAAAATAAGATTTGAAACCTTAAGGTTCAACATTCTCCCCCATTTTTTTTATGATGACAAACAGTCTTTCAAAATTAATAAGGGTAATTATATTAAGGATCAAATCTGAACTCCCTCTTAATCTATTAAGGTTATGCATGAATTTATCATGTTTCCCTTTAATTTCTCTTCTTAGAGTTAGTTATTTGTTCATTCTTACATGATTAATCATTATGCTCCCCCTTAAGATATGCTTACATCATTAATCATTTCTTATTTCTCCCCCTCTATCATTATCAAAAAGAAGCAAATAATAAGTAAAAGATCAAATAAAAGAGCATAAATGAACATATATTCATTGCAAGAAATATAGATAATAATAAACTTTACATTGCAAAGGAGGTGTTGTCAAATCATCAGTTATTTTTGGAAACAAAAACATAAAGAAATGAAAGAGAAAAAATTATGTAGAAGACTCATGAGGAGGTGTTTTGGAAAGAGAGGCATACGTTTGATCTTGAGGTTTTAAGGGTGAGTTTGGCTCTTGGTTCTTAGGCTCTATTGCCAGTATAGGTTCCTTAAACTCTTGTGGGGAATCTTGTTGCTTGGAAGAAGTGTCTTTGTGCTCAGATGGAACCATTTGCTACTTTAGATCGCTAGGACTTCTAGGTTGTAGATTCAATCCTTCCATAATCCAGTCAAGTGTTTGGTTCACATTCTTTAACTCACTTTTGAGCTATTTCACTTTTTGTTGAAGTGATATGGAGGAGTCCTAAACTTTTTTAACAATAATGGTGAGTGCTTCCAATTGCTCAAGCACTCTTTGCTCAAAGGAAGAGAAAGATGGAGCAGGGGATTCTCCTTCTTCAAGCACTCTTTTGATCAACCCTGTGTCTAACCTCTGCAGAATCCCTATGCTCAATAGCATTTTCTCTCCAATAAGCTCATTGTCAGGCTGCTTCTTCAGCACCATGTCAGTGCCTATAAGTTCTGCCTCGATTTTGGGAATGGCCTTCATAAACTTTGCAATCTTTATGATGTAGTGAACCATCATAGAGGCATTAGGCTTATCAATTTATGCATCAATTTTTTGCAGTAGCAGCCAAGGTGTGTTCACTTTTTGCATGTTCTTCATGCACTAAAGGTAAAATAAATCCATCAAGGTGCAATTTCCATTTGATTGTCTCCTTCCATTGATGTTCCAGGTAATGAACCTGTGGACAATCCTTAAGGCTTAGCCTTTAATCTTTGAAGCCTTGCTCTTGTTACTGTTACAATTTGTAATCTCATTAGTGATCGATTTCTAAAATTGATTGACATCTACTTTAAGTGCTAGAGGAGGCTCTATTAGATTAGAATTGATAACATCAAGGTACCTAGCCAAATCATTTGGCTTGATCTTGTACTTCTTCCCAAAAAGTATGAATTTGATTATTCCTGCTTCAACATAAACATCACAATTGTTCAGCAAAATTTTTTAATGAAGTAAGGAATTTCAGGTTATCTCCAAGTATGAGGGTTCTTTGATACGACAAAACAACTCCCATCATATCCTTATCATCAAATCCTTAACTTACTCTACCAAATCGTATCTCTATAAGTCATTCCACTCCAAGAATTTTCCACCACTAAGCTGTCTTTTTAGTAATTTTTAGTGTAAGAGTTTTTCATTTTCTTTCTTGAGGTGAAATTGTTAGGTTAGAGGATCAATTAAAGGCTTTGAGCTTGGTTTGAGAGTGTGCTCTATTTTAGCAGCTTTTCTTTTGCCTTTAGATTCTTGGGCTAATTTAGCTTTCTTCTTTGACTGTGATTCCAAATTTGAAGGTTCTACACTTCTATTCTTTTGTTGAGCAATCATAGAGGCAAGATTCTCTTCAATGTCAGAAGTTGAGCTACTGTAAGAAGGTTCGTGATTCTTTCTAACAAGTTATTTGCATCTCTCTATAGAGGTAGGTTTGTTTGCCATAAGTATTTAAAAGTGATTGTTGCAAAGAAAATGCAAAAAATTATAACAAAAATTGAGAGAGAGATAAAGAAAATGGAAGGTAAAAGCCGAAAGTGAAAAGATTTTAGGGTTTTAAAGGGGGTTTAAATAGAAGTTCAATGACTTCCCCCATTTTTTAAAAATATGACCTTTGGGAATGTTCATCGGTTGTTGTGAGTTAGGCAATGACTATTGGACATGACCGTTAGCTTATTATATTAAGAGCTCTTCAACTAGCGATTGTGGCTATTTCGTAATGTCCATTGAAATGGTGACAACGATCATTAAGGATATGCAACGATCGTAGAGACTAGTAAAAATAAATTAAAAACTCAAATATGACACAATGATCATTGTAAGTTATGCAATGACCATTGGCCATATTACTTAAAAAAAAAAGCTTGGTTTAAAACAGAATTTTCATTGTCAACCATTTTGAAAGCTTAGCGGATGATTGTTCAATGAAATGATCATGAATTCAACTAATATTTGGACAGTTTAACCAACAACATTCACAATTAAAGTCTTTAGTTATTAAATCTAAAGACTTCAATAGTGATAAAATATCATCACATGTAACAAAGATTATAAATAAACTGAGAATGAGATAAACTTCTTTGTAGCCATTCTAAGGTATTTCCATTAAGTTCTCTTTTAATGAATTGCATCCTTTCATCACAAAGAGGTTTATTAAAGATATCTACCAATTGATGGTTAGTATTAATAAATTCTAACACAATATTTCCATTACTAGCATGACACTTAAGAAAGTGATGTCTAATGTTTATATGCTTGCTTTTGGAATGATAAATGGGATTTTTAGACAAGTTTATGGCACTAGTAGTATCAAACTTAATAGGAACTTGTTTTACAACGATGTTGTATTCGAGAACTTATTATTTCATCCATAGGATTGAGCATAACACAGGCCAGCTATTACATACTCAACTTTGGCAGTTGGTAAAACAACTAAGTTTTATTTTTTAATACTCTAAGACACTAAGCATTGACCAAGTAATTGGCAAGTGCCTAAAATGCTCTTTCTATCTAAGGTGCACCTAGCAAAATCAACATCAGAAAATGCATTTAACTAAAAAAAAGAACTCTTAAGATACCAAAGTCCTAAGTTAAGGGTACCAATAAGATACTTAAGTATGTGTTTCATATCGTGCAAGTGAGACTCTTTAGGATTAGATTGATATCTAGTCTACAAGTAAATAATAAACATAATATCAGGTTTAGAGGCAGTGAGATAGAGTAGACTACCAATCATACCTCTATATAACTTTTATTCCGTATTCTTACCATGTTCATCCATGCTTAGCTTGATGTTGGTGCTCATAGGAGTTTTGCAGGGTTTATTATTGTCCATGCTAAATCTTTTGATTAGTTTCTTTATATATTTGGCTTGGTTGATGAAGATTGCTTCTTTTCCTTATTTGATTTGTAATCTAAGGAAGAATTTGAGTTCTCCCATCATGCTCATTTTAAACTCACACTCCATTATTTTAGAAAGATCTTCATATAAGCAAACATTAGTAGCATCAAATATGATATCATTTACATATATTTGCACTAATAATATCTATTCTTTCTTTTTCTTAGAAAAAAAGTTGTCTACCAAACCTTTAAATAAAACTTTTTCTATAAAAAAGTTGCTCAATCTCTCATACCAAGCTTTTAGTGCTTACTTCAAGCCATACAATGCTTTGGTTAGCTTAAACACATGATTAGGAAAACAATGACTTTCAAAACTAGGAGCTTGTTTAATATAAACTTTCTCATCAATGTACCCATACATGTGAGATGCAAATGCAAGTAGAATTCTAATGGCTTTAAGTTTGGCTATAGATGTAAAGTCTCAACAAAATTGATCCCTTCTTTTTGGTTATAACCTTTGGCTACTAACTGAGCCTTGCACTTAACAATGTTTCTATGTTCATCAAGCTTATTTCTATAAACCCATTTGGTTATAATAACAGAATGGTTATGAGGTCTTGGAACTAAGGTCCACACTTTATTCCTTTTGAATTGATTGAGTTCTTCTTACATATAAAGAATCTAATGTTCCTTTCTAATGGCCTCATCTATTTTGGGCATAATAACAAATACAAAAGCTAGATTAGTATATGCATTTCTAAAAGATGATCTAGTTATTACCCAATTTGATGGATCACCAATGTTAAAATCTCTTGGGTGATCTTTCTTGAAAATCTAGTCCTTTTATAGTTGAGTTTTCTCTTCACTAGGAGTGGAAAGAGGTAGATCTTCATTTCTTTCATTCCTCATATCTTATAGCTTATCCATATTCTTACCTTTTTCTTTAATGTTTAGCTTACTCATGGGACCCGAAAGATTATCAATATCTTCTTCTTTCCTTAAAGAAGTTGGGGTTAGATTCATCAAATACGATATGCATAGGCTCCTCTACAATAAGTGTTCTCTAGTTGAACACTCTATACCCTTTATAAGTGGTAGAGCATCTAAGGAAAATTCTTTCATCGGATTTAGAGTCAAACTTACCAAGGTTATCTTTAGTGTTTAAAATAAAACAGTTGCAATAAAAAACTCTAAAATATGCAATCTTAGGCTTTCAATTGTTCCATGACTCATAAGAAGTTTTCTTTAACAAGGGTCTTACTAAGACTCTATTTAAGATATAATAAAAAGTATTTATAGCTTTAGCCCAAAAGTCCTTAGGAAGATTGTACTCATTCAACATGGTTCTTACTGTTTCTTGAAGAGTTTTATTCTTTTCTTCCTTTAGCCCATTGTGTTAAGAAGTTCTCGGAATTGAGAACTTTTATAAAATACCATACTCATCATTAAAGCTATGAAACTTAGCATTCTCAAGCTCATCTGTATGGTTACTTCTAATATAAGAGATGTTCAATTCCGTTTAGTTTTGAATTCTCTTGGCAAAAGATCTAAATGCATCAAAATAAGAATCCTTATGAGGGAGGAACAATACCCAAGTAAATCTAGAGTAATCATTTACTATGACAAATGCATAATGCATGCCTCCTAAACTAGCTACCCTAGTAAGGCCAAATAGATCCATGTAAAGCAATTGTAATGGTTTAGAAGAACTTGCCTTATTCTTGGCTTTGAACAGGGATTTAATTTGTTTATCTTGTGCATATGCTTCATACACTCCTTCCTTTACAAACTTAATTTCAAGTAGACCACTAACCAAGCTTCTTCACTTTAGCTTATTGAGGAGTTCCATGTTTGCATGTCTTAGCCTTTTATGCCAGGTTTTACCTTCATCAACTATTGAAACTGAACACTTTGCATTATGGTTAGTAAAAAAGTTTAAATCAATCACATAAATATTATGAACTCTTCTATCAATGAATAGAATTTTGTTGTCACTCATTCTTGATACATAACATACGTGTGGCTCAAACATGACTCTAAGGCCTTTGTCACACAACTAACTTACACTTAGCAAATGGTGTTTGAGTCCATCAACTAGCAGAACTTTATCAAGGATAGGTGAGTCATCATCTTTACCCACTTTACCTATGCCAATAATTTTGGCTTTGCTGTTATCTCTAAAAGACATTTCCATGAGTGAAGAACTTCTTTTTCCCTGTCATGTGCTTTGACCATTTACTATCAAGATACCACTTTTGCTCTCTAATTTGAGATTTCAAGCACACCTACAAAACAAGGAAGATTATGTCTTAGGTACCTAAACCTTTTTAGGTCCTAGGGAGTTAGCTCTTGCTAACTGTTCATCATGCCTTCTAGATTAGTAATAATAGGCAACGTGGCCATATATACCATAATATAAACAATCATCATCAAAGTGAGCTAGTGTCCTATTTTTAGGTAGTATATGCATGTAGTATCTCTTAGACTTGTAACTCCTTTGGGTAATGTGTCTAAGAGCATTTTTCAAGTGAGGAACTCTTTTGTGTTATATGTGTCTATATCCATAACTATGCAAATTTTTATGTCTGCGCATGCTCCGCCTCTTAGGTTTGTAAGAATGATACATATAAGCATAATTTGCTTTTGAAGGAGCATTTTTCAATTGTATGAGATTGTGTTGGGGCTTTCCTCTTAAGCCATTATTTGTGACATTTCCCTTCTTAAAAACCTTTTGTTTCAGAACAAAGTTAGAAACATTCTCTTTGGCCTTAACAAAGACTATTTGAGAAGAAAAAAAGAGCCATTGAAGTAGTGGCATTATAACATAATCCATACTTAATGGATGAACTCCTTTGAGCCTCAAAGATGGGATCTAACTTCTCCTTTCCTTTAATGAACTTGCTAAGACTTTCCTTTAGTTTAAAGTTCTTAGCTGTAAGAGACTCTACCTCTTTAACTAGAGTATCTTGACTCTTAGCATTTTTTTTTAAAGATTTGTTCTCTTTTTAAAGAGAAGAGGTATTAGATTTGACAGTCTCAATGCTCATAGTGAGCTTGGTGATTATAAAATATAAATTATCTCTAGAGTAGGAGTCAAAAGGATTTACTTCTTTTTCATCATCACTATCATTGGCATTGCTGGATGAGTGTTCACTTGAGGATTCATTTTATTGCTCCTCAATTGCTATGAGATTGAGGTTAGCTAACTCCTTTTTTGTTTCTTCCTTATTAGGTTCAAAATCACTAGTGTCATCCCAAGTAACTTTGCATATTCCTTTCCTTTTTTAGAGGTGTGTTTTCTAGAAGGAAACTTGCTTTTCTTGATCTTCAGACAATATGATTTTATATGCCCTTTCTAATTGCATCCATAGTAGGTCAGTTGACTCTTAATGTCGTTCTTCTTGTAGTTTTTTGCCTTTTTACCCCTTTTGTTTAAAAAAAATCTCTCTACTTAGTTGTGATAAAGGCAAGATGCTTATTTTCACTACCATCTTTATCATCACTAAAATAGGAAGATGTTAGTAAATAAGAGGTGCATAGAGATTCAGAACATAAGTCTTTCTTTCTCATCCCTGTGTTTTCAGTACGCTTCTCAAGGGTGATCTCATGAGCTAATAACTTTCCAATAAACTCATCAAATGATAAGACTTCTAGTTTGTTGGCTTCCTATATAGTTGTCTTCTTAGCTTCCCACTTATCTTTAGGAATTGTTCTAAGAATTTTGGCTACCATGTCTTCATTTGTATATGACTTCCCCAAAGTTTTGAGAGTGCCTACAATATTTATGAATCTATTTTATATTTTAGTAATAGTTTCATCAGGTTTATATACAAATGTTTCATACATGTATGTGTGCATTTATATCTTTTTCTTCTTTACTTCACTGGTTTCTTTATGCTGAGTTTACAAAGTGTCCCATATCTTTTTGGCTGATGTACATATCTATAACTTAGCATACTGAGACTTGTGGATTGCATAGAAAAGAACATGCATTGCTCTTTTATTCTTTACATTTGCCTTCTTTTCTTTAGTAGTCCACTCATTTTTTGGCTTTAGTACATGAACATCTCTAACTAGCTTTGTTGGAACTTCTCTTCCTTCTTCAACAATGTCCCATAGGCTAATGGTTTCACTATCTAGGAAGATCTCTATATGATTCTTCCAGTAACCATAGTCATCCCACTTGAAGAATAGAGGCTTATGGATGGATTCTTCATGATTTTCCATGATATTTGCTCTGAACACTTAAAATTTGATCAAACGACTTGCTTTGATACCAATTATCATCCTTTGGTGACCTAGAAGGAGATTAAATAGGGCAACGACAAGTATTATGAATTAAAACTAAATGTGAAAAAGATGAAGAATTAAGACACAACATTTATAGAGGTTTGGCATAATTAGCCTACATCAACTCCTCTAGTTTCTCCACTAAAGCCTTCACTATCTTCATAGCTTAAGGTGCTATCAACAACAAGGTTAGTTTCTGGGCACTACCAAGCCTTTACAAGTGATAGATTTTCAGGCTATATCAACCTCTTACAAGTAGTTTACAAATACTACTTAACCTTAACACAAAGCAATTTCTAGGTACAACTTTAAACCTTTCACAAGATATAGTTTTCATGGTTTCCCAACCTAAAGTTTCCTCAAACTAAATATAATACTTTAAGAAAGAGGAAAAACTTTCTCACTCAAGCAATAAAGACACTACAAGTACTTCTCATAAGGTATGTTTGATGAGGTTAAGAATGTGAAGAGAATTTCTGAAAGCTTATTCTTTAAACTCTGTTTTAAAGATAACTCTTGCAAAATTTAAAAGATGAATTTCTCTTGATTTCTAGATCACTTTTTGTTTAGCTTTTTATCGAGAAAAGCTTTCACAATAGAACACTCATTTAATGGAACGGTTCTTTATTTGTTTGTATTAATAGTGGGTCATTTTATAGTCTTAAACACAGAACTAGCCATTAGAGAAAGAATGGTCACTTCACATTACATCTAAGAGCAAGTATCGCTCATTGAGACATTTCCATGTTTGTTGCTCTCCATACCTATTGCTAAGGCATCGACCATCATTAATTTCATGCAAACGAGCGGTTGTCACACAAAACACACCTTCAATAGTCGTTTGCTTTATCAAAACACACGTTGAGACTAGTTGTTAGAGAGAACTTGATTTAAGGCTACTCTTTTGACTCTCGCATTTGTTTTATTCACTTTATCTTTAATGATCATTGGACATAAATAATGGTCATTTATTTTTATACTTCAATGCCCATTAAAGGAAGATCAATGCCTATTATTGATTTCTATAAAATGTGAACTTGATGCTCTATTTTACAAGGTCTCCAAAAATACATCAATGACTATTGGTGGGTTCACAATGCCCATTGGCAGCACCTTCAATGCCTATTAAGTTATGTCTGTTGAGGAGTACAGAGCTTTTAACTCAAACTAGAGCATTTTCTCAATGCCTGTTGGTGATCTTTCAATGCCTGTTGAATATGTTCAATGCTTGTTAAGATGATGAGTATGCCTAGTTACGATGTTCGGATCCTTTGGCATAGCCTAGAGAGCTTTTTTAATGACTATTATGTAAGACCAATGCCCATTTCGAGCCTTAGAGAGTTTTTGTCAATCTAAGATATTATGCCCAACACTTGTTTTGAATGTGCAATGCCTATTATGAGAGCAAGATCAACGCTCATTATGAAAATGTGACGTTCGTTGTGAGGTTCAATATGCATAACTATGACTGAGCAGTTGTCCAATGCCTTTTGGGAATATGGGCAATGCCTGTTGAGGGGTCTAAAAAGCTATACTCAAGTTTGAGTGTTTCTCTAACACCTTTTGTGATATCTTTAATGCCTGTTAACAGGTCCACAATGCCTGTTGGAAGTAGACAATACCTGTTGGTTTGTTAAGCTGAGTTTGCCTTATTCTTCACTATCTAATTCATTGATTTTTCAACCATTATTCCTTCTCCATCATCATTGTCCAAACAGTTGATGTACCTGCAAGTTCTAACACAAATAATTTGGACAAAAGTTAGCTTTTAGATTTGTTTATAATCATCAAAATAAGACTTAGACCTTGAGGTTCAACACATATTAAACTAGAAGATTGAGACCATGAGAGTAAGCTTGATTTCTCGAGATATTCAAGGATTACTCATGAAGGTTGATACGTTATTATTAAATTTTATGACCACGAGAGTGGATATAATTTTTGTAATAATAGACTCAATTTTGCCCAAAAGATATTATTGGATAAATTAGAAAAATCCATCTTCAAGCACAACTCAATCTCAATTGAAACAATCATTTTGATATATTTCTAGAATAGTATTATGGTGTACTCGAATTCCTTAGAAATCATTGTCATAAGAGTTTTTTTAATTTAATTTCAATTTTTAATTATTTAACATTTGCTATTTTTGTTTATTATTCTCTTATTATTTTGATCGCTAGATAATAGAAAAATTAAGACTTTATTTGTACTTCATCGTGGGAACGTTCTCTGTTTTCATTATATTGCTTAAGCGATTTGTGCGCTTGTAAGGGTTTAACACACAACAAGTTTTTTTGGCACCGTTGTCGGGGATTGATTTTTCTTAATATCATTTTCACTTAAGATTTCTTTTAATATAGTTTTAAATTCTGTATTTTTAATTTTTGCAATTTTAATTATGTTTTATCTCTTTTGATAAGTAAACACTTAGTGTATTCATTATTCGAAAAGCCTAGAATTATTTGAGTTTGATCTTAAAATCAAGCGTACTCTTCATCGTTGAAGGTGAATCCAAAAATAGAAAAAGAGTTTGTTGATGGTAACAATGGTCGAGGAGAGACAACAATGGATTTTGCGAGAATTTGCAAGGCCACAAACCTAAAGGACTCAATTGAGTGTTATGAAACCCACCGTTGTTAACAGTAATTTTGAGATCAAACTAGTGATTATCCAGATGGTATAACAAAACATTTTTGGGGGTGACACTAATGAGGATCTAAATGCACATATTGCCAATTTTCTTGAGACTTATGCAACCTTTAATATTAATGGGCAACCCATTATGCAATTTGACTACGATTATTTCCCTTCTCCTTGAGAGATAAAGCGAAAAGGTGGATGAATTCTATGGCACCTAATTCATTTACTACTCGGGAGGATCTTTCTATGGCTTTCTTGGCAAAATATTTTTTATAAAGCAAGATCACACAATTTGAAGCAAACAATTATAAGCTTTCAATAAGAGATGGGTAAGACATTTTATGAAGCATGATAGAGATTTAAGGAGTAGCAACGAAAATGTCCATGTCATGGCTTACTAGATTGGTTGATATGGCTTACTAGATTGGTTGATAGTCCAAACCTTCTATAACAGGATAAACTATTCATTGCACATTACTATTGATGCTGCAGCAAGAGGTACACTCATGGGAAAATCAATCGATGAAGCATGTGCATTGTTGGAAGTGATGGCTTCAAAGAACTACCAATGGGCAAATGAAAGGGGAATTAATTAGTGAGTTACAAGTGTCTATGACATTGATGCCTATACCTTACTTAATGTTAAGGTGGATGTTTTTCCAAAGAAGCTTGGTAGTGTGAGTGTGCATGCTATCAATACCCTATTGCTGACTCGTGAATAGTATGGAGGAGCATATATAGGAACTGAATGCCAATTAGGGAGTCCTTTTGCTCAAAATTCTACTGAGCAAGTGCAATATGTTTCCATCTTCAATATACAACTTCACAATCCATATTCCAACACTTATAATTCCAAATGGAGGAATCATCCTAACTTCTCATGGAGCAATCAAGTCATTCAAGCTAAGCCTTCTCATTTAAGCCAATCGATTCAACAAAAAGAGAAGCAATCTTATGACATGTAAAAATTCTTCATTGAAAATTTTTGAAAAGGTAGAGTCTAGCCTAGATAAGATAGACAAGCTTGAAATAAGGGTTAATCAAATAGATAAACATAACAGAAACTTGGAGATGCAAATTGGGCAATTGGCTAATATTATCGGTGCAAGAATGCAAGGTACACTCTTTAGAAGACTGAAATTAACCTAAAATAACAACACAAGACAATTAATTAAAGAAGTGGCATGAAGATACCCAACCCCCCACATAAGCATAAGGATGAATGTAAGAAAATGACTCTAAAAATTTCTGAAATTACTGAAATCTTAGTCTAAGAAAGTGAAGAAAGAGCCTTAAAATTCAATTCGAATGAGAAAGACAATATAGAGGAAGTTCAAGAGGAAGAATAAAAGTAAGCCTACATTAGTAAAACCTTATGTTTCACCAATTCTTTTTCCTCAACGGTTGCAAAAACACAAGTTGGACACACAATATGCTATGTTCTTGGAGGTTTTCAAGCAAATTCATGTTAATATTTCATTTACTGGGGCCTTAGCACAAATTTCAAAATATGTAAAATTTCTTAAATAGCTTTTGTCTAACAAGGGAAAGTTGGAGAAATTTAAGACCATAGCTCTCTCTGAGGAATGTAGTGACATAATTGAAAATAAGCTTCTGCCAAAACTTAAGGATCCAAGAGTTTCTCTATTCCTTGCCAAATTTATCATTGCAAATTTGATAGAGCATTGTGTGATTTAGGTGTTAGCATTAGTTTAATACCTCTTTATATTTATAGGAAGTTGAAGCTTGGTGAGATTCAACTAATTACGGTAACAATACAATTAGTGGATTGCTATATTAAATATTCAATTTAAATGTTGGAGAACATTCTTATCCAGTAGGGAAGTTCATTATACTAGTAGATTTCATTGTGCTTAATATGGATGTGAATGTAGACATGCCATTAATCCTTAGAAGACCATTCTTGGCAATTGCAGTAGCCATAACTGATGTGAAGAATGGGATGTTATCATTAAACATGATGGGAACATCAATGGAGTTTAATGTCCTTAAAGTAAAAAAATAGCCTCTTCCATTGAAGATTGTAATAGTATGAATGTAGTTCATGATGCAATTCAAGAAGTTTCTCAGTAAGAGCATCCTCAGTATCGATTTAAAGCTTGTATGGTTCAAGGGGTATCACCATTGCATGAGGATCATAAAAGTACAGCCTATTTTTTGGAAGTAACCACTCCATTTAAGGATTGTAGGTTTGAGAATTTAAAACAAGGTAAGGCTTTTCCTTTAATCGAAGAAGCTCCAATTCTAGAGCCAAAACCTCCTCCTCTTCATTTCATATATGCATTCTAAGATAATGCTTATGAAAATGTCTGGATATATAAGGAGAAAACCAAGCTGTGGCGTGTTAAGCATATTACAAACATTCTTTTGAAGTAGAACAATAGGTGTTATTATTTAATTCTCATCTTAGACTTTTTCCAGAAAAGCTGAAATTTCATGGATCTGAACCTTTCAAGATGGTGCAAGTCTTACCTTATGGAGCTGTAGAGTTGCAATGAGATGGTAATAAAACGTTCAAAGTGAATAACCGATATTTAGAACCTTCTTTCTGTGGGGATGCATTGCAAAATGGAGAAATTTGCCTCTTAAATTCATCTTCAAATTAAGAATTTGCAAAATGTTGAGCTAATGACTTTAAACAAGTGCTTGCTGAGAGGCAACTTAGTAGTTTCATTCATTTTAGTTTATTTATTTTAAGTTATGCATGATTTTTATTTCTAAATTTTAGTTAATTTAGTGTTAGATTTCTAGTATTCCAGGAGTTTTTGTTAGTTTAATTCATAGTTAGAGTGTTATTTTTATATTTTAATTCATGTTCATTAGTGTTAATTTTGGTTTAATTGTGATAATTGCATGTTAATTAAAGAGTAATGACCATAAGGAAGCTGTGTCTGATGCAATTGGTAAGAGCAAAGTATGCTTAAAAAAAAAGGGAATTACAATTGCAGCAGATTTACTTGGGCCATGCAATGACCCATGCAAAATGTTAGGAATGAAGACTGTACAAGGGAGATGCTTGAATGGCAGGGTTGAATTGGGTTTAAGTTAATGAAATGGGTATCAAATTGGTGGAATGGGTTGCTATTTGTTTTGGGCAAGCTCCATTTTAATGAAAGTTGGGCTTTTAGTTCCATTTAATGAAAGATGAGAGTTAAGCTTTTATTCGTGGGCTTTTAGTCACTAGTTGTAAGAAGAATAAAAATTTTAAACACTCTTTCTTCTCTTTGACCCTAACAGTGACCTACTTCCTATTACCCAAATTTGTTCCTTCTCCACCACTATTGTCTACCACTTCACCACCCACACCGTCACAGTCGAATAACCTAATACCTCAACCCATTTCTTCTTAACTCATTCCTTTATCCACTGGACCATGAGTCTTTTCTCTCCTCCCCGAATCCCTCCTTCATCAAGCCCATCCTATATATCAATTTCAAAGTCTCCATGTACCAAAACTAAGAAGAAGTCGACTAGATCTTTAGTCGAGTCTCCATCTCTAAAATGGCCTTTATGAAATTGAAGGCTTGAGCCCATTTTCATCCTCAAAGGCCAATATGGTCCCACACCACTGTCTACACTAGATTCTTCACACTAGACCCTAACCTAGAATTAAATAATAAGGTGCAACAGCTGCAAAAACTAAATAACCACCTTCTTCACACACATGAGATTACAATAGCCTTACCAGTAGCAAAATCCTCAATGAAGAACAATGATTTTAGTTTCCAATAGTTTATTTTTCTTTAGTTTATTCTCCTTTATTTTCTTTCATTTTAATTTTTGTGCAATTTAGAATTTATAATACTAATTTAAATTCAAACTTTATTTTATGGATGTTATTAATTTAGGTTTAGAATTGTTATTGTTATTTTGGATATACTATGTTTCATTGTTACAGGGCTATAAGTAGAATATGAATTTTGTTTATTTTCTTAGAATATGCAGATTACCTTGTTTATTGAGTTGATTTTTGGAATTTTGGTTATCAATTGCTTAGAAGGTTTTATTCTTTTGTAAATATTAGAATTAGATTTTTTTTATCATTTTTAGGGGTAATTTTTTGCTCTAAATGCAAAGATAAATTAACTTTAAAGAGATCACTTCATAATTTATGAGTTTTTGAATTTTAGAATGCTTGTAATGAAACTATGCACTATCATTTTTATTAAAAAATTTGGACAATTGAATATGTTTGATAAAAAATGCAAGTAATTTCTTGTTAGGTTGATTGATAAACTTGCTTGAATCATTACACGTAGAAATTGATTGCTTGTTTAGATTCAAGCATGTGCTAGTTTGTTAAAAACTTTTTCACTAATTTTAGAGCAAGACAAATAATCTTTTAAGGCAAAATTTTAGTTCATACTTGTTCAAAGAAATGATTTAGGTATTCTTTGTGTTAACCATTTAGCTCCCTCCATATCTTATCAGTTTTTATCCTTTACACCCTTTTTGAGTCTTGAAATACACTTTAAGAGTGCGTACAAGCCTTGTCCTCGACACCCTTAATCTTATTACCATATAACTCATATTATGGCATATCCACCAAGAGAATTTTAGGATTGAAATTTTTAAGTGGTGCTATAATTTCCATTATGTTTGTTGAAAAAGTTGAATTTCCTTCTTGATTGTTTATTTGAGCATGCACAAGTGTTTGATATTTGAGAAGAAAAAACAAGTTGGGTGTAATGCTTCCATATTTACAATTTGTTGGTTATTTGGGTTAGTGTAAAATAAGAAAAAAAAAAAAAAAAAAGAGGTGAAGAAATAGAAAAAAGAAAAAAGTTAAGAATTATGCGGTCTTTTGAGTTTTAATTCTTAAATTATTTAGAGTTTACAAATTTATGTGAGATGCATTATGTACATAATTTACTTTTAAGATTTGTGATGAAGTTCGATTGTTTACGTGTTTATTGCTAAGGAATAAGGAATGAAAAGTTTGACAAGTTGGAGAATTTTGAGAATATATGAGAATTTTTAATGTCACTTGATTATTTTGATTCTTGAAATTCTTTTGTTTGAACCTTTTTATCCTTTTCTTTGGCAAGCCATTTTTTCCCTAGCCATAT
Organism: Omphalea diandra; assembly: GCA_949677035.1. Classification (NCBI taxonomy): domain Eukaryota; kingdom Viridiplantae; phylum Streptophyta; class Magnoliopsida; order Malpighiales; family Euphorbiaceae; genus Omphalea; species Omphalea diandra. Next base: position 48,809 of record CATIWR010150396.1, read on the forward strand.
CATAAACTAATAAAGACCTTTTGATCCTTGATGAGGTGTGCAATTATATTACTAAGATTGATTACGTGTTCTTGCCTATGGAATTATGCATAATATTATTTTAGGAAGAGGTTTAGCAATGTTAGCTTGTATTATGTTTATTTTTAAATTGTATCAAAAGTGAAAAAGGTGTATTATGATTTTTGCATATTTCTTGATTGATTTATGCTTGGAATTGCTTGTAAAAATTTTGATAATGAACTTCAGTGTCATAAATTTTCTTATGAGTTTGATTATGTAGTTTCCTAAGTTCAAGGGTTTTCAATTGTGATTTGAGAGTTCTCTTATTATTTCTTTTTTTTTTTTTTTTGCTTGAGGACAAACAAAACTTCAAGTTTGAGGAAGTTTGATAAAAGTAATTTTAGCATATATTTTAGGTTAGGAATTAATAATTTTTTTCTAATTTTTTGTGGTGTTTTTATTTTGAAATAAGTTACTTTTCTAACTTTATTATGTTAGCATAGGAAATTCTTGAAAAAAGAGCTAAATTGCATCTTTTAGTAGTGTTGCATGGGCTATTGTGTAGTCATGCATAGGACCTTCAAGAGGTGCAGATTTGACTAGTGAACAGAGCATAATTGCATAAGCAGTTAAGTGTGTGGGTAGTTGTATGACCAATGCATTGGACAATTAAAAACGTTAGATCTAGAATTAAGTAACGCAAGTAGGCTGCCTTTCAAGATAACAAAGACCTGGATAAAGATTTCTAGGTGGAAAAAGAGCAGATTTTTAGGAGAAAAAAGTGGATCCAAGATCTACACCAAATAAAAAGAAGATTTTGTGAAGATTGGAGACCATTTTCTTTTTGGGGTTTTCATTATTTTTGTTAGCAAGACTTTTCTTTGGAAATTCTTCTATTTAATTCAATGGATTTTTCTTCTTTGTTTCCTTTTTTTAGGATGAAATAATTCTTCAATTCTAGGGATTAAAATGAATGCCTAATTTTTATTTCATGAATCAATGAAGTAATTTTGTTTCAATTATGTTGGGTGTCTTAATTTAATATGTTTAAGCTTCATTAATCTTGTTTGTATAAACAATCACATATGTGCAATGTTAAAGATTCTAGATGATGGAGTGAGAATGAAAGTTTAGGGTTAGTCTTAGCATATTAAACTAGAAGATTGAGACCACAAGACTAGGTTTGACTTCCATAGATATTCAAGGATTATTCATAAAACTTAATGTATTGTTATTGAACTTTGTGACCACAATAGTAGATATAATTTCAGTAATAATAGACTTAATTTTGTTCAAGAGACTTTATTAGATAAATTAGGAAAATCCATCTTCAAGCACAACTCAATCTCAATTGAAACAGTTCTCTTGATATATTTATGAAATGATATTATGGTATACCCGAATTTCCTAGATATCATTGTCATAGGAGTTTCTTTTAATTTAATTTCAATTTTGTTTAATTATTTTTGCAATTTCAATTTTTATTTATTATTCTCTTATTAATTTTGACTGCTATATAATAGGAAAATTAAGACTTTATTAGTACTTGTGTAAAACAATCCTTGTAGAAACATTCTCTACTTTCATTATATTACCTGAGCGATTTGTGCTCGTGTAAGTGTCTTACACGCAACACAACCTACCAATCATTCTTTTAACATCCCTATCCTTATTCAATAGCATTCTCACATGAACATATTGATTGCATAAATGATTTGCGATCCCATATAAACATATACATTAGATAAGTGATCATTTAGATATGTGAATTTGATAAGCACGACAATGACACTTGCACAATTGTATTTGAGACACTTGAACATAAATGTGATGTTTGTATAGTTGCATGTCAAATTATATTATGTTGTGTATATGTTATAACATCATAAATACTGGCATTTTAGAGTTCATTTAAAAATATAAGGAGCATATAAGGATTAATAGATGGATGGAGGTGATGAAAGAGTGAAGAAGAAGGACTAAAAGAGTAATATTGAACTTACAACCAATGGTAGTGAGACACCATGATTTTATCTTATTAGAGTAGGTATACAAATTGAATTTCTCTTCCTTTATAAGCAGAAAAGAGAGGAAAAAAATGTAAGGGAGTGCAAAAAAAAAAAAAAAAGGAAAAAAGCTAAGAAAGAAAGAAAGAAAGAAAGAAAGAAAGAAAGAAGAAGAAGAAGAAAAAGAAAAGTGAGCTAGCTAGGAATAAACCCTAAGCTTTTCTAGTTTTGGAAAAAGAGGTAAGTGATTCTATCTTCTTCCTACATGAAATTCCTCCTCCATAAGATGTTAAACATGCATGATTAGGAAGAATAATGGAGTAATTTGAGGTAGAGCTCATGTATGGAGGTTGAAGGTCAAAAGAAATAAGAGCATATCGTGCTAGTTTTATTGTTAGAACATATTTTTTCACCCACCATTTCACAATTCTAGAAGAGGAATTAGGGAAAGTGTAAGCCATGAAAGTTGTAGCTTTATGCCTCATCTAAATTCATGCAAAACAATTCTACTTAATTTGGTGTGTGTGAAGAGCTATGGCTCTTTCATTAGGGCTAGTTCATAACTTACTGAAACCTCCTCAGTCTGGAGGTTTTCATATATTTTGATGACCGTATGTGCTTGTTTAAACAAAGTGAAAAATATGAAAATTGTAGGGTTATATCCCCTTTATATTCTTGTAAAACAATTTTACTTAATTTATTATGTGGGAAGAGATATTACTCTGTGATTGTGACTGACTCTGAACTTGATGAAATCTATTCAATCTCTTATTTTTGTTTTTCAAGAATTTGATGGTCATAAAATGAGAATTTTTGATGTGACAAACTTGAAAGTTGTAGAGCTATGTCTCATATAGATTTCTGTAAATCAGTTTTACCAAGTATATTATGGGTGAGGAGATATTGCTCCTTTATCATGACTAATTCTTAAGATATTAGAACCTGCTCACCCTAAAATTTATTATTTATTTTGATGACCTTATAGATTGAATTGGACAATATATAAAATATGAAAAATATTTGCCTAAAGGACAGTTATCAATTATGTAATATTGACTAGTTAATAGAATCTATCACAGGGTACGTGTTGTACAATTTTAATGATGTTTGGATAGGATACCATCAAATCAAAATGTTCATCTTAGATGAAGAAAAAAACTAAATTTGTCACTTATGAATGCACTTACTTTCATAAAGTGATGCCTTTTGGTTTAAAAATCTAGAGCTATGTATAAGTGGTTGGTCAACCACATGTTCTAAGACCACATTGGCAAAACCATCAAAGTCTATGTTGATGGTATGTTTTCAAAATTTGCCAAGCTAAAGATTACATTATAGATCTCAAAGAAGCCTTAGCAATCTTTAACTAGTATAATATAAAGCTTAACCCTGAGAAGTATGCTGTTAGAGTTTGAGTTGGAAACTTCTTAGGATTTATGATTTTTTTTATGAGGCATTAAAGCTAACCCAGCCAAAATTCAAGCCATCCTTGATATGCAACTATTGGTAAAATTGACTTGAGTCGAGTTGAACCCCTATCAAGCTCGAGTTTAGGCTTAACTTTAAAATTCAAAGCTCAAGTTTGGTCGAGTAATCAAATACTCAAACTTGACTAGATTAGGCTCATTTACTAATATAATTTTTATAAATCCTATAAATTGAAATTTCAGTTTGAATAAGCTCAATTAACCTCAAATGAGCTTGACTAGGCATATATCGATTAAGCTCAATTAGACAATATGGTAAATATGACATATTCAAAGGATGAACTAATAAAACTACTTAATATTGCTTATGCTCAATTAGGCTCATGAGTCTTTTGAGTCAAATATTTTGATACTAGAATTTTGCTCGCTTGATTACTCAAGTAGCTCTAGCTTGATCTCGACTTGATTAATCTTGAGTCAATTTTTTGAATTTCTTAAGTCGATCTTAAGTAGTTTGTGAGTTGTCTTGATTCATTTAATACTGTTATATGCAACCTCCAAAGTCCATTAATGAAGTTCAAAATCTTAATGAAAGGATCAATACCTTGGGAAGATTTATCTCATGTTCAGCTTAGTACTCCTTGCAATTCTTTAAAATGCTAAGAAACTTTACGAACTCTCATAGGCATAAGAATGTTAAAAGCCATTTGAATAGTTAAAAACATTCCTAAACTTGCCTCCACTTATAAGTTGTCCAAAGCAAGACAAACTGCTTTTCATATACTTAGCTACCATTAGGAAATAATTGCCCTAGTCCTAATCAAGGAAGAAGATGGAATGCAAATACCAATATATTATGTTAGTAAAGTTTTGAAAGGGGTCGAGCTAAATTATCTTGCTTGAAAAATTGGCTTACCCATAAGTCAGATTAGCTGAGAAGTTTAGATAATATTTTTAGGCTTACATCATCATTGTCAACATAGATCAACCTCTATGGAAGGTACTTTAAAAGGAAAAAAATCTTAGGACATATAGTTGAGTGGGCAATTTAGTTACATGTGTTTGATATCAAATACAAGGTAAGATAGACACTGAAGGTTCAATTGTTAATTGATTTTATAGCTAAATTAATAGGCATAACATCAAAATATAGTGCCATCCCTAATAAAGAAGAATAAAAACTATTTATTAATGGTGCTTCTGGTACAAAGGGTGCAGGAGTTAACATTGTATCAAAGATTTAAACTAACTCACCATTAGGTATGCTTTGCAATTAAAATTTCAAACTACTAATAATGTTGCAAAATATGAAACCCAGATAATCGGGTTGTAACTAGTGTAAGAAATTCGAACTAAGCATGTTTCATACATAGTGACTTGTAATTGGTAGTTAAACAATTGTTGGGCAACTATGTTATCAAAGACCCACCATGCACAGATATGTAAAGCATCTTAAGCACATGCTAACAAATATTGAGATAAAGGTAGGAGGGAAGGAGGAGCCAGAGCTTAAAATAAATCCCTCAAACTGACAATGAGGATGTAGACTAATTGGCAAAATTAATTGCTTCCACTTAGATTGTTTTGCTTGATGGAGTCCTTTTAAAAAGAAAGATCAACCCAATATCCTTCAAATAAATTATGTGATAGTCATTATTGAGGAAGACAACTAAATAAACCTTCTTATCAAGTGTTTAAAATATGGCAGCTACCCTCAGATCCTAAGAAGACTCAAACTATTATTAACAAGGTTGTTGACTGTTCAAAAGAAGATGGTTTCTCATACAAAGTGGTCTTATAATCAACCCTAGTTTAGATATGTCTCACTTAAAAAAGGAAGCTATATCTTAAGAGAAATCCATGAAGGCATTTGTAGAGACTACAAAATAGGTACCATCTTAAGGTAAAATACAGTTTTGTTTAGATATTTTTAGTCTTTTATGTTTAATGATGCCAAAAATCTCGTACAGAAATGTGATACCTATCAAAGACACTATTCAATCCCTTAACAACCTTTAACTAATCAAGAATCCATTTACTTTGGTTGGCATTTTAAAATTATTATCATTGATCCTTTTCCACAGGCATCTAGATAGAAGTGATTTATCATAGTCACTATTAATCACTTCTGTAAATGCCTTGAGGTTGAGGCTTTTGCCACTATCACCTCAATAAAACTTAAATTTTTCAAGAAACATGTGATATACTAGTTTAGGATCCTATGGATTCTTATCACTAAAAATGAGAAACTATTCAATTGCGAGTAGCTCAAGGCTTATTGTGTTGACCTAGCTATAATTGTATGGTTCACCTTAGTGGTGCACCCTAAAAAAATGATATAATTGAAGCAATCAACAAGATCATCTTCTAAGGACTTAAGAAATTTGTAGAAGATGCCTATGGTGCATGGACCAATGAGCTTAACCATATCTTATGAGCCTTTCATTTGACTTTATGCACTATAATATGCCAAACAATATTTTTCTTGGTATATGAGATTGAGATAGTCATCCTTATGAAGATTGTTATCCTTTATTATTGAGTGCTTCATCATGATCTTAAATAGAATGAGTTTGAATTACACCTCAAACTTGACTTTCTTACTAAAAAGTGAGATGATGCCACCATTTAGACCACTACATATCAATAAAAGGTATCTCAATTCATAATGGAAGACTGAAGCACCAAATCATCAAGGTAGGGGACCTAGTCCTCAAAAGGGCTAACGTAACTAAAAGTGATTTTGGCATCGATAAGCTCAAAGCTAATTAGGAAGGACCTTTCAAAGTTACTAAGGTTGTGGGATTTATGACTTACAAGCTTGGAGCCATCGATGAAAACCATATTCCTTAAACATGGAACATAGATAATCTCAAGAAATAATTCATATGAAAACAACCTTGGTTGTTCGTTATCATAATAAAGCTCGAGCATTCTCTTAGCCATTATACTTTCCTTATTCAATCAATTTAAAAAGTCTTCACCCTTCTTTTTCTAGCCTTATTATTAATTGGTTAGCCTTACTAAGGCATGTATCGAGTTGATTAGCCTTGTACATCATAAAGCATGATAAGCTTGTGGCCAGTGAAAACCTTTAAAAAGAAACTCATGAGTACATAATAATTTTATGACCCGATTAATGTCTAATTCAATATCTTATTACGAGCTTTAACTTAACATCTTGAATACTTATTTGGCTCAATATATTAATATCAATCTCATCCTTATTACTATAATTAGCTCAAAATTATCTTAACTTATCATTAGCTTTCCATCTTTGAAGTTCAATATTTTTGAACAATCAATAATATGACGATGCATATAAGTTAAAAATGTAAAAATTCTTTATTACTTGAAAAAATTTTACAAATAATGGGACAGGCTCAGGGTTACATTTAACACATTCTTATTTCTTTGCCTCATCCTTTTCTTCCTCATCCTCTCTAAGGAAGAATATCCCATACATAGACAAAGTTTAAGTGAGGGTATATATTAGCTAGCTTACAGCTTATCTTGGTATCATAATCAAAATAGATCTCAACCATTTCTTTATTTATTAGAGCTCGGGCATCTTGTTCCTTTTACTTCCATAGGCCCACCTCTCATTTAAGCTCAACTATTTTCCCTTGAAGTTTTTTCTCTTTACTGGCAAACTTGGAATTTTTCACTTATTTAGCCTTTAACACATCTTGAACCTCTTTTAAAAGTCTAATCCCTTTTTTTTACTAGATTTATGGTGTCTTGGTAATCCTTTGTTAACAATGTCAAGTCTTCTTGAGTGTTTTTCAGCTTAGACTAGAGCTCAGCCATACTTTTTTCTTTGTTATTGGCCATTTTTAAGCATTTACTTAAAAGGACCTCCATTACTATCACCTATACAGTATATTAGCACTAGTTTAGTTTAGTAATTTTTTTTTTAATTTTCAAAATAACTTAAATATTTTACCTTTAGATTAAAAGTTTTGGCTTTGATAGCCAGTTACCTGTTTGATAGATGCTTAAGCTATTCCTCATTCTTAGGTAGAACACAAATCCTTCCTAATTTTTTACTAACCATTAGATGATTCATTGAGCAACCATTTTTATATTTGCTTTTTAGAAAGCCTCTAGGCCTCGAGTAGCAAAATGGATTTCTGAGCATCATAAACAGTTTCTCGTTTAAGTCCACTTCCATTGATTCCATCCAGGTTCTTTTAGATGAAGGCAACTCATTTTCCTTCTCCATAGCCTCCTCTACCTTAATAGTTAGCTTAAGATCTTTCAGCTTTTAAGGCTCAATCACTTTTGTTTCTCCTTCAATCTTCTTTCTTTCCATAATCTATTTCACTTGAGCTCTTTTGGTATTAGGTCTCCCTTACTCAACTCAAGCCACTTTTTGCCTATCCATTTTCTCTTTGATGGCTTTAAAGTCCATATCTACAAAATACAAAGGCATTAATATGTGTTAGTATGCATTTTATAGTATGAGCTAGTTGTTGTCCCTAGGCACCAAGAAGGGGGGTTGAATTGGTGAATAAAAATTTTAAAACAGAGATGAAGAAAAGAAGAAGGAACAATGTAGACACAAGGATTTTATAATGGTTCGGGCAAAACTATCCCTACGTCCACTCCCCAATCACTTAATTGGGTATTTCACTGAATTAATGGTGTTTTCAAGCTCACACCCAACTTATTACAACTTGTGTTTTAATGGCTAACACACAACCTTACAACAAAGTATTTTCTAGGCTAACACAAAACCTCACTCAAGTGTTTCAACATGCTTACACTTAAACCTTTCTTAAAAGTGTTTTTGGAGGCTAACACAAAACCTTACAATTTGGTGTTTAATGCTCACACCTAACACATGTAAA
>CATIWR010150438.1:0-21718 GCA_949677035.1 Omphalea diandra
TTTAATTCCCAATTCAAATTAAACAATTTTATTGCTATTAAAAACCCCCCCCCCCCCCCCCCCCAAAAAAAAAAAAAAAAAAATCATTTTCTATTGCCCACAGAAAATGACTCCAAGTTGTCATCTATTAAAGAAAGCTGATAAAGGAACAGACAATAAAAGGTAGCTATTCCAGCAAGTCCACTTATATTTCTCAAATCCCTAAAGTCCGAATATTGTGTCCATATGAGTAGCATTTGGAAGGCCAATAATGACTACAGGCAGCAGCTATATGTCATATGGCATAGGCAGGCTATGTAGCATAGAATTAGTTAACAAAAAAAAAAAAAAAAAAGGGTACAGTTGCCCAACTTGTTCCTTCAAACACATTGCACCAATCTGTCATTTGCACAACTTGCTCTGCTAATCCAATAGCATCCCCTTTCTTATCACTACTACCAACTTGGTGATCTGAACTAATTGATTAACTTTTTCTTTGTTTTCTACTTGTAAACACTGTTTTGAAATTAATTCAGGCTGGCTATTCCAATCCATTCAAATGAGAATTAGATTGTTAATTAATTCTATTAGTTTTAAATTGATTTTTAAAATCATAATTTTTAAAATTTTATTTATAATTAGATTTATTTAATCAATATAAATGTTAAAAAGAACAAAATTGACTCATCACCGTTTAAAACCTTGATTTTTTTTACTGTGCAGAAAATAGTTGACTCATAAATTATTAGCGTAATATCATCATTTCACATAAATTAGATAATAAGTTGTATAAAATAAATATTGTTTTATAATCTAACAAAATTAAAATGGAAAACAGTTGGATTTTATTATTATTATTTTGTGTTGGGTTTATAAGGTTAAGTTTATTTCATGGATCCACACATCAAAGACATTTATTTATGTATGATAAATGAGAAAGAGCAAAAGCAATAATTTGTAAAGATATAGAAAATAGCTCCTTGTCCAGGTGAACAATAAATACAACATTACTATTTATAATTCAAAAACTAAAATAATTAATCACTTATTCAGCAGACTGTGATTAAATTATTTCTAAAATATTTTTAATTAAAATGTATTTTAATTTCATGTATTTTTCTCTAATTTTTAATATTAGTGAATGATTTTTTAATTACAACAGGAATTACGATTAAATTTTCTGTGTTAAAACATATGATGAAATTCACCATTGGATATCAGTTTTCCTTAACCTAATAATTGTTTGAAGTTAAGCTTAAAATATGGTGACATAAATATAGGTGTGAGACTTTATATAATTGAACCTCATAAAGCACTTATTTGCAGAGTATTCATATTTTAATTTTCCTTTAACTTGACTTCTTTTTTTATTTAAAGTGAATTTTTTCTGAATTTCAAAATTACAATAATATATTATTAGATATAGAATAGAATATAAATATATAATAATAATTTTTTTAAAAAAAAAGCTAAAAACCCAAACACAAGGTTGCCAGGTGGAATAAACAAAAGAATGAAAAAAGTTGGGAGGGAATAGTCGGTAACCGGTAGGCGGGATGAGGCAAGGATGGACCGTTGGACCGAAAGGAATAACCAATTTCGAGGAAGGATTCATTGCATGTTTCTAAAGCCAATGTATCTGTTAAAGTCGATATTTCTCATATTATTATTCTATATAATATATAACTCTTCTCCTCATTTCTCAATCCTAGCTAACACAGCAACAAACTCGCAAAGAAATAACACGATCTCCTTTTTCTTCTTCTTGTTTCTCTTTTTTTGCCCTACTTTGTTAGGGTTTCAAGTTTTCAGCTCTCTTTCTCTTGCTCATGCATTCAACATTTCTTGCTTGTTTTCTGGTTTTCCTTTTCTTGGCTTATTTTCTGGTTATTTGCACAAGTTTTTCTGGTTTTTGGCCTCTTAGTCAACAAGGTTTCTTCTTCTTTAGCTTTCAGTCATGCCTACTCTTGTTAACTGCAGTGGTAAGTTCTCTTTTATTCTTTCTTATGTTTTAAAGGTGTGGTTGTGATTCGTTTTTATTGGGTGTTTCTTCTTTCTTTTTTTTTTTTTTTTTCATGTCTGTGGATCTGTTTGTTATTTGATTTTTAGTATTGAGTTTCGGATGTAGGAATATAGTATAAAATGGAAGGTTCTTGATTTACTTAGTTTATAGAATTTGTCCACAAATAGAAATAAAAATAATTAGCTTTTTTTTTTTTTGGGAGAAAAAAGCCTTACTTCTTTACGAACATGAAGAAGAACATTATTTAGGGGATGATAATACATTTCTTGGCTTTTAGCTTATTGGAGTTGTTAATGGAATTTTCAGGAGATGATGAATTGGGTAGATTTTATTCGATTGGCTCCCACGTTGATATATACAGCCCTCCTTGCAAGCGGGGTCGCATTAGTTCCCCATTTGTTTTTGGATCATCAGAGTTTGAGCAGAATAAGCAGCCATCAATTGATGTTCTTCCTGATGAATGCCTTTTTGAGATCTTCAGGCGCATTCCTGGAGGCCAAGAGAGGAGTGCTTGTGCTTGCGTCTCGAGACGATGGCTTATGCTATTGAGTAGTATCAGAAGGGCTGAAATTTGCAAGAATGAGATAACAGTTCCCGTTTCCAATGATGTAGAAATGGTCTCTTGTGATGAAAATGGGGAAATTGAGAGTGATGGGTATCTTACAAGGTCTTTGGAAGGGAAGAAAGCTACTGATATAAGACTTGCAGCAATTTCTGTTGGAACTAGTGGCCATGGGGGCCTAGGCAAGCTTATAATTCGAGGAAGCAACTCTGTTCGTGGAGTCACTAATCTTGGTCTGTCAGCAATTGCTCGTGGCTGCCCATCATTGCGGGCTCTTTCTTTGTGGGATGTGCCTTCCGTTGGGGATGAAGGCCTATTCGAGGTGGCCAAAGAATGCCATTTGTTGGAAAAGCTTGACCTTCGCAATTGTCCTTCAATTTCCAACAAGTGTTTGATTGCTATTGCTGAGAACTGCCCTAATTTGGTTGCGTTGAACATTGAATCTTGTCCAAAGCTGGGTAATGAGGGCTTACATGCTATTGGAAAATTGTGCGCCAAACTGCAGTCCATCTCTATTAAAGATTGCCCTCTTGTTGGGGATCACGGAGTCTCAAGTCTGTTGTCATCAGCTACTGATCTATTATCCAAAGTGAAGCTTCAGACCCTGAACATCACCGATTTCTCTCTTGCTGTGATCGGGCACTACGGCAAGGCTGTTACCAATCTTGTTCTCAACAATCTCCAGCATGTGAGTGAGAAAGGCTTCTGGGTCATGGGCAATGCTCAGGGTTTGCAAACGTTGACGTCTTTGACAATTTCTTCTTGTCGGGGGATAACAGATGTGAGTCTGGAAGCCGTAGCCAAGGGCTGCAAAAACTTGAAGCAGATGTGTCTTCGGAAGTGTTGCTTTATATCGGACAATGGACTGGTCTCTTTTGCCAGAGCGGCAGGATCTCTCGAGAGTCTGCAATTGGAAGAGTGCAACAGAGTTACTCAATCAGGCATTGTTGGCGCTATCTCAAACTGCGGAACTAAGTTGAAATCTCTTAGCCTTGTAAAATGTATAGGGATTAGAGATGTGGCATCAGTAATGCCATTGCCATCTCCTTGCAGCTCTCTTCGATCATTGTCCATCAGAAACTGCCCGGGATTTGGCAGTGCCAGCTTGGCCTTGGTGGGCAAGGTGTGCCCTCAGCTTCAACATGTGGATCTCAGTGGCCTTTGTGCGACTATGGATTCTGGGCTTCTCCAACTCTTGGAGAGTTGTGAAGCGGGACTAGTTAAAGTGAATCTTAGTGGATGCATGAGTTTGACTGATGAAGTAGTTTCAGCCTTGGCTAGGCTACATGGTGAAACTCTTGAAGTGCTAAACCTGGATGGTTGCAGGAAGATTACTGATGCTAGCCTGGTAGCGATCGCTGAAAATTGTTTGTTTCTTGGCGATCTAGATCTGTCTAACTGTGCAGTCACTGATTCTGGAATTGCTGTCTTGGCAAGCGCAGATCAGCTCAATCTTCAAGTTCTTTCTCTGTCTGGTTGTTCTGAAGTAACAAATAAGAGCTCTTCTTTCCTAAAAAAATTGGGCAGAACCCTGTTGGGGTTGAATCTTAAAAACTGCAGTTCTATCAGCAGCAGAACAGTTGAGCTGCTTGTAGAGAGCTTGTGGAGATGTGATATCCTCTCCTAATCAGGGAGGAAAACAATAGGCATATTCACCAAATCAAATGTGCAGAATCGAAGACATGGGTCGGTGAAACAATTGTGCGGAATTGAAGACATTGGACTGCCTTTGACAGTTCAAGAATTCCAGTTTGATAGCATAGATTATCAGGATTAAGTTCTCATGGTCAGCTCACCCTCGTAGCCACATCCAGCTTAGGTTTTTGGCCCATCAGTTTTTGGTCTGATAGTAACTATGGTTTGGTTGTTTTCCAGGGAACTTTGGCAAATCACTCCTCCATTATTTTTGCAGGCTTTCTTCATCTTGAAAGCTTGCTATAACTCTTTAGTCCCCATTGATGGGAGGCCCTCCTCTTTCATAACCATGGTTTCTTGAGAATACAGTTACCAAGCCCTAGTTTAGATTTTCACTCAAAGCTACTCCATCTCCACTATGTCTATTTCAAAAAACTGTTATGTTTTGCTGGATGTAATCATACCCAATATGTCAACTCTTGTCATATGTTGGTTGCTGCTAAGTCGATTCCTCAATCCCTTGTCCAAGTTAGTCAGATGAAGTTTGTTATGTTAATAAGTTCATCTTGGTTGCAATGTTGCATTAATAAGTTCATCTTAGTTGCAAGTATCTTTATAAAGGGCAGTGATGCTTGAAACTCTTGTTCGCGGTCAGAGTTCATGCGTGTTTCATTCCTAGTCATGTGTATAAGGTTACTTAGTGCAGTTCTGTATCTGGAGTGCCTCGGATAAGCAGACTTTGGCTGTGGCATCTGGTTCATCGGTTGACCACATCAACATTGTCTTTGTTTTTCAAGCCAGACCTGATTTTTCAGGCTTCTCTTTGATTATGAATTGTACTCTGCAACTACTTAAATAAAATGTAATATTTTCCTCTCCTGCATGTAATTCAGTTGTGTGTGAGGCTTGCTTTATGCCTACGAATAAAGATTGAAATTTCATATTCTCTAGTTCCTTTTGCATAACGTTGCCGCAACAATACTAATTTGTGAGTTTATGGATTCTTTTGTAATAGATATTAAATCCAATGACACCTATCTTCTGCCGAGATTTTGTAGTGTTTGCCTGTTTCAAGACGCATCTGTAGCATAGGATACCTTGTATCTGAAGCTCTGTACTGGCTTCTTCATGGAATCTTCAACCTTTAGGGTTGATCTAGGTGATGAGCGGTAGGCTGGCAAATGACAGCAATGAGGGAGAGCACTATTTAAATTTTTTTTTTTAATAAGCACTGTATGTCTTAAATTAAATATCCATCAAGATTACAGATATCTAAAACAACAGTTCAAGACTCGATCATTAAAAACAAAATTGCAAATCCCACTGCGAAAAGAACTTGGCATCAAATTTACTGAATGGGCTTGTACCAAAATAAGGTTTTGGAAACAAGGACCAAGATTCAGTACCATCTACGATGCCTGTATATAATAGGTATTGAAAGAGAATTCAAGTTTGCCGTTGTTCTTAATGGTGGATGAATGATGCTCATTTGTCTAGCACAATAAAGGCGACCGAACTGTTACCAAAAAGCCTAAATAGTGTAAGTTTCAGTTGAAGAATTCTTTCGTAGGCTGGTGTGGGCCTCCTAAGTGTTTGCATATAAGATTTCATTGCTACCATTGACGATGACAAGTTTCACCTTATCAGACGGTTGTAAGCTCTCAAACATTTTACTTTATACATAGCCACCAAGTATTTGACTTGTTAGGCTTAAAATTATATGCAGAGATTGGCTCCTTTCCACCGGAATTCGTCACTTACAAAAACAATTTTGGATTTGAATTCCAATACAATTTTTTTCTTGTTGCTTACTTGACAAAGAGATATAACACAAAAGAAAAGACTAATTCCCATCCTCCACATATTCGAAGGGTTTATCTGTGAGTGAGAAAAGGCAAGAAATACAAGAAACTGAAAAGAAAAAGGGGAAAGGAATAGCAAGTTGAGGCTTACATGATGATAAAATATTGATATTGAAATTTTGGGGGGAGAATACAAGTGAAGACAATTAGTACTTACAACAATTTGGAAAAGAAGTGAAGTCATGAGCTAAGAAAAGATGAAAAAATGTAAGTTCATCAGTCATTCACCCACCCACACAGAAAACCTGAACACATTATGACTATTACTTGAAAAGAGAGTTCGAGAAAAGCCTTTTCTTTTTGGGACCACACTTCTCCATATTCACAAAACTGAGAAAGATGCATTATGCACTATATTTCCAACAAAAAATATCGCTTCAATAATATTACAACATATAATGCAAATTCAAGACTTAAGACACCTTTTCTAGATTTTTCTTTTCTTTCTTTTTTTTTCTGGTTAATTAGATTCTAAATGAGATTCAAAATTAATAAATCACAAATTTAAGTCAAATCCCGAGAAAGTAAAAATGTACTCTTTTTGTTTTTTTTTCTGTTTTCAAGATTTTCTGAAGTAATAATAGAATTAATGAAGTTAGTAGCAAATATTTTATTATTAAAAAAAATCCATTATAAGTTTTTACTATGTAATAGCTTCCCAATTTCTTTCCTTGCAAATTGTAGGATATATAGAGCTATTTCCATTTGCCCATTTGACAAGACCCTATGGCTTCATCTAGGCCAAGAATTGCAGTAACTGTGATGCTGCTCATCTTTTTCCTCGCATTCTTCCCTTCCACTTCAGGTAAGAATATGGAAACAAACAAACGCAAACCCATTTAAGTTACGAATTCATAGGCTATACCTTTTTTTTTTTTAACAGTTTATTCAGTTTTGGCAATTGGATCAGTGTTTTCAAGAGGAAATAATGAAGAAGGTGTGAAGCAAACGAAAAAGGTGTTGGGTTCAAGACCACCTCGGTGTGTGAACAAATGTTCAGTTTGTAGACCCTGCATGGCTGCTCTAGTGGCTCCTCCCCACCACAAAAGGGCATCGTCTAAAGGGGATGACGAGAGTTACTATCTGCTGTCATGGAAGTGCAAGTGTGGAGATAAGTACTTTCAACCTTGATCATAATATTATATATATAATATATATTTGTATGATTGTGTTACATCTTCCTAACTCGAGGAAGCTGTTATTTTTAAGGTTTTAAGCTGGGAGCTTATTTATCTCTGTCTCTCATGATGGTGGCTATATCTCATGAAACTTGTAAGTAGGTGTGGTATCTAATGCCGGAAACGCCCTAGTTTTGTCAATCCCACATTATTGTATTTCTGTTCTGTAATGGTAGTTCCCGATGTCCGACGAAATTTTGAATTATTACGTACAAACTATTGCATTTACTATAGCGTCTGTGGGAAAATGCTACTGCCATCGGCTGTCGGTGTTTACTCTTAACATCCGTCCACTAATAAGGAAAAAGCAGTGTTTTCTTGGGTTTTATTTAAGTTACTTCAAGATGTGCATATATAAGCAACAGTACTGCAAACAAAGCACCGAAAGGAAACAATCCTAACTCACTGTTTGTTTTGTTTGGATTCCCTCTCTTTCTATATTATACTTTATGCACCTTAACAGCTTTTTGTTTGAATATTAATTGAAGGACGATTCCCGTCAAGTCAATGTTCTTTCACTGTTCTTTGCCTCAAGTTTTCCGTTGAACAACATGACTAGAGGGAACTTTCCCTTTCAAAGAACAGATAATAATGCATTTTCTACAGATCTTCTCTTCCTTCCAAAAAGGAGGAAATGCCAGCCCTTTGCCATAAGGAGATAAATGAAAGGAGTAAGGAGACGAGAGAACCGACAAACTTCACCATATCTATTTACTCACCTGTAGTAAGATATAAATGAGTTAGCTATATTTTTAATAAAATAATAAATGAATTATAGCCCACTTAATTATATCATATATGTATGATATGAACTAGATAAGAGAATTAATTAATCTAATCTGCATAATCACTATAAATTACAGTTTTAATTAAATATTTTTTATTAATTCTATCTCAAAATTTAATTTTTATTAATAAGTTAAATTAAAATAAAATTTTTAAGAAAAAATAAATTAAAATTTCTAATTATTTTTTAATTAGGCATGTGATCTAAACTAATCTAAAATAATAAGAAAATTGTAATTTATTTTCTCTCTAAAAACAACTTTATCAATGCCAAAATGCACAACTATCTATTTATCAGTTTTAAGATAAAATAGGACAATAAAATATTTTAGACAAAAAAATAAACAAATAAAAAATTTAAATTCCATTTTATTAAAATAAAATATATACCAAAAATGTCTACAACATCCATTTGATTCCACATTAGGGTTGAGTTTCACTTCTTCAGGATATTTGCTCATATCAAACCTTCCTCCTATTGTAATGAATGCAAAGTGATGTAATCATTAGCATCTTTTATACAGACTATGTAATCACAAGGTTGATAAAATATTATCTTGATTATATGTTTGAATGATAATAAAATTTTAGGCTTTATATTTAAGTGTTAATGTTTGATTAGGACTTATTTTAACCAAGATTTGAAAAAGAGGAGAAGAGAAGAAAACACATCTCAAAAGCAATGTCTTAAAAATGTCTAAAAAATAAAAATTAAGTGATACGAAATAGTTAAATATTTTAAAAGTAAGAAATTTCAAGTAGAAGTTAAGAGGAAGACAATGAAACCTTGTAAAATAGAGCAAGAATGACTAAATTTAGAGAAATGAAGAAGTCTAATCAAAGAGTTAAATATGAATCATATATTAAAAGAAAGAAATTGAGTCTAATTTCCAACAAAATAAACGGAATACAATTTGGAGTTTTATAAACAAAGTTATAATCATTTGAGTAAGAGTTTATTTATGTTGAAGATGCATTAAATAGTCGTTCTATTTAAATTTATTTTAAATGATCATTCACAAATTAAATAGTCTTATTCACATTAATAAAATTAAATTTTTTATCCAAATGCTTGAATGATACAGTGGAATGATTTGTACATAAAATAATTAATTTATTCAACTCTATAACAGCTATTTGATGTGTTTCTAATTATTTAATAATATATTTTAATCTTTAAAGTGTAACCTAACTTATGAGAAGTGTTAGAATCATTTGTTAAAGCTTTCAAGAGTATTATTATTTTATGATTGGGTATAGAAGTAAGTTAAACTTTTTATGAGCACTAATTGTAATCTTATTACTTGTTTGGAAGCTTGAGTATTTACAAAAAGTCATTTCTTGTAAAAGTATTTTAGGTTGGTGATTGACCTATAAAATCACTTAATGAATTTTGATTTGTTAAACCTTTTGAGCTCATAAAAAGAGAGGTCATATCTAATCTTGAAAAAATAGTGAAAGTCTAAATGAAAAGCTTGAGAAATAGACGTAATCTATTATGGAACTACTATAAATTTTTATATCTTTACTTCTCTTCTACACTTCTTTATTTTTTTGAAAGCAAGAATTTGTAAGGGTTTGTTCCATTGTAATTAAATTCAATAATAATAGGACTCAATTCACCTTCTTGAATTGCAATCTTCAATAAGGAATCAACACCTTATATTGCCTATTCTTTTTGCTAAAATTATAAATAAAAAGAAATAAAAATATAAATTATATAATTGAGTTCTGCACACTGAAAGAAAATTTTACAAAAACATTTAAAAAAAAAACCTTATAAAAATCAAACAATTACACAAAAAAAATCAATTCTTAACCATCCAATTTTCCCATCAACCACTCATTAGTGTAATATTTTCCCAAGAATTGGATAAAAAAAAATCCAATTTTTTGGTACTTGAAATAGATGGCGGCAAATAATTCAAGAAATCCGCGAGGATTTGAA
The DNA here is from genome assembly GCA_949677035.1 of Omphalea diandra. NCBI lineage: Eukaryota > Viridiplantae > Streptophyta > Magnoliopsida > Malpighiales > Euphorbiaceae > Omphalea > Omphalea diandra. The sequence goes on from CATIWR010150438.1 coordinate 9,974, forward strand.
TGGGGAGCCTTGTGTAATTTTTTTGAATACTGAGGAGGCGATCGATGACGTTGGCTCGAGGCGCAGACTCGGTCCGCCAGTAATGAGCCCTGGTTAGCATCGATTCTTCCTCTACCTGGATGGTTCTTACCGCTTTGATCGTGAGGAATGCAATCAGCCAAACCCAGACCATTATTTCTCATTCTTGAACTGATTTAGATTTTACAAAAGATTTGAGAAATAAATGATTGTATTATAATCCATGAATAACAATATGGTTCATTTAATTGGAACAATATTTATTTGTACTATATAACTTTATAATTTCTCAATAAAAATACATTATTTATATTATTGCATTTATTTATCTAAATAAAATATCAAAATTGATGTTCTATTTTTACACTAAAAATTGAATTTAATTGCACTTTAATTGAAAATATTTTAGTTAATTAAAATAAATATGAGTTAAAAGGTATGAACACTCTAATAAATAGTAAAATGAGTCAAATTTGTCACCCTATCCATTTTAATCCATCCATTTTTCAACTCCGGCAGACAGTTCCCCACGCACAGGCGCGGAACATACAATAGCTTGCCCGAGTGATCAAGGGTTAAACACGGGTTTGTGCTGGATGTAATGGCAGCCATGGCAAGGTTGTTTATAGTGGAGTAACGGTGTTAGCAACCTAGGTATTGATATGACAAGATGAAATCCTAGCATCATTTTCTTTACAGAAATGGGTAAAAGTATAATTTAATAGGCAAGCCAAGGAGTCAAACTAGTACGATCTGTTTAATGCTTATATTAACTTGTAAATTACCGTTACATATATGGCCGCTAGATACAGGGTAACGAGTCTCCCTTAAAAAAGGGAAGGTGAAGGTAAGGGAGAGTTGGTTGGAGTACCATATCAATCCCAGGCTTTGAAATTTTACGATATTATGCTTCGCAATCTTACAACTTTATGATTTCACACCTCAAATAATATACAAATAGCACAAGATCCGCAGATGCACCAGTAGGTTAATTTCAATGACGTCCTGTCTGCAAAGTTATTTCTAGGAAGAAATATCAATCCTTCTGGCCCTATGCTCAGTCATCAGCTTCACAAACACGGATGCGAAGCAGGCTGGAATCCGCATCTGCTGGTTTCCAGATGATATTCTCTAGTTTTGCACAGAAGTTCTTGTAGAACTGAAATGAGAAGCTCATAACATAAAAATCACCAGTATGAACGGATATGGCTGCAATTACATCAGATACTACTATGTAACCTGCCAGGTAAGATGATTGTGAACAAGCCCTATTTGACAGGCGACGGAGACACAAAAAGCGAAAATCAATCAATGATGCCATGTATGAATCATATCAGATGTTATTATACGTCTTTTATGAACTATTTTAACCTTCCAAAATCGACAAATTGACAAATTCCAACTTGAATGGTGTGACTGCAAACGCTTAAATCATGCTGATAGTCTCACAGGAAGAAAGAAAAATTCTATGGAATGTTACGGTAGAACTTCGTTTGAAACAGTGTAGAAAGCAACATGCGACTGGATACTGAAATGCAAAAAAGAATAGCAACTAAAGTCAAGTACATATTTAGAGCACCAGGGTTTTAAATAGACAAACAAAAGCTCTATAGCATGTACTCTCCAAAGCATATATATATTTTCCTTCTCTGTTTTTGGGTGTGAAAGCATTGATGGTCCTGGTTGACCAGGATTGACGGAAAAATCAGGTACAAGTCCACGTTATATTTTCCTCCTATTCTGAACTAACTATATGGAATTGATGAATTGGAGCTTTATACAGTAAGTTGTCCATTCTTTTGCACAATACAACTATATGACAGATTAACCAGAAGAGTGACTAGTGCTCATATTTAGCTCCATACATTTTTCCCATGGCTAAATGAGTTCTTACATGCGAATTGTGTGAATAGAATGTACATCAGTTGCTCTACAATTATTTATCCAGTGAAGTTTGAAGATGACTACAAAATTCAGTAGTACGATGAAACTACCTTATGATATTCAAGAGTCTCTCCGGAAGCCTTTCGGACATCTACCATGAAAAGTGATGGTGCAACTTCAAAAACCTATGCACCAATCAACTGATTAGAAATGATATTCAGAAACCAGAAGGCACCTTGGTTCTTATGAATTACAAATGAGAGAATGAGTGTGTGTGTGTGTGTGTGTGTGTGAGAGAGAGAGAGAAAGAGAGAGAATAATCAGATCTACAACATACCTCTACAACAACTGCAAATTGTCCAGCCTTATTCTCGGAGATTCCTTCTAGCCTTGTCTGCAAGAAAATTATTTATTGGAGTCAATGAGATAATATGGAGATTCAATAGTTAAGTAATTGCAATATCTAACACATCACAAACCAGTCAACCACTATTATTGGCCAATTTGGCCTCTATGATGGCTAATTGTTTCTCTTTTATCTTGACAAGAACTTTATACAGTTTCTTCTATAATCAATTTTTTTTCTTCTTTTAAAAAAAATTACAGCATACAGTTTCATAATAAATTTGCAGAACATCTACAATGCTTTGTGCAAAATACATTTACATAACAACTTTCAGTTCTTATGTAAACAAAATATGTTAATTAATCACTAACCCCAACACCTAGGTTATCAAGAAGGCCAACAATATCAAGCTTGCTGAATATGCTAGGACCATCAGCACATGCAAGTTGCAACCTAAAATACAAGTTTATCCAAATCCAACAAAACATTTTGCACTAGAAGAGAAGATACCAGACTCAAACCCAAAATAAATTTAAAAAAGAAAACCATTCATCATTTCTAAAAATCTCTCAAACTGAAATTCTAAGCCTTCAATAACAAATATAAATTTCAATCTCTAACACATTACCTCATACAAAAGCCTATAAAACAAGCCCACTAGCTTCATATCATCAATTAGAGATGGATTGAGATTGAAACCCAAGGAGAATGGCACAGTTGAGAAAACTTATGAAATAAAATGTCAACACAAAGTTCTGGACCTTTTCTGGTTACTAGCTCTTATAAGAATATGACATGCAAAATTTTAGTCAGAGACTCAATTCAAAAGTCTCTTATTCCGTGTTAGTTTAATACTAGTTCCAAATGCTTAAAAAACGCAACAGTTTAATGTAAATGATATCTTTTTTCATAGAATAAATGCAGCTAAAAAGAACGTTCTAGTAGATAAACTCTGCATTACACCTAAAATATAATTTACTATGCTAAATGAGATTTATGCATGCAACAAGCCATGCCTTGTAATTACATGTATGAACCACAAGATTCATTGATTCTGCAACAGCTTCGATTGTTGAAATTATAATTTTTGCTGGTTTCCGGGATACAAAACGGGTTTGCCTCTTCACATAATCCTGCCAACAGAATGAAAAACAATGCATCAACCACACTCATAGAGCATTTAACCACAACAGCCATAAAGAGCCCATGAATGAAACAAAGGATAATGCAAGATGCTAATAAATGAAGTTCAGGCCTTATGAACTTGCTGAAATCACACTTGATCATTCCTCCAAATTTTCTTTTTTATTAAGTTTTTATGCACAATGTAATTCAAAACCTCATACTAACATCCACGGACATATATTTTTCAACAAATGGCACAAGCAACTTAGTTTCTGAATCTATACTTTCTGCTATTTATTATTATAAATAATAGATGATGAATAATGCATTCACCTGTCCACCCTGTTACATGTCTGCATGTTTCTTGTCAACTAAAATTTGGACCAGATTTACCAAGCATGGCAAGAGTAAAAAGAAAAACAGTTTAACCACACAAAAAATGCATAGAAAATTAATTTAGTCCAATTTGGGGATTTGAAAATCTCCGGAACCGGACCGATATTTCAGAGATATTAAAAATGGAAAACCAGTGCTGTTCTGAATTTTCGGTCAGGTCTAGTTTAGTTTCTTATAAATTCAGGATAGTTCAATTCAGCTATTCAGTTCTTCGAGACGGTTATGTTTGATTCGGTATTGGTTCAAGTATTCGATTATTTCAATTTATTAAAAATTAAAATTTTTACCTTTTATTTTTATATACCAAAATAAAATAAATTTTATATTTTTCACTTTTAATTATTCAAGAACTAAAATAAATAAATGATAATTTAATAAATTGTAACTAATAACTTACATATTAAATATTAAATTAATTTTTTTAATTTTTACTACTGATTGTAACTAATAATTAATAAATAGTCTAATTATTAATAATATATACTAATTGAGTTAACTAGTAATATATATATATATATATATATATACAACTACAGTTTGGTTCGGTTTTTCAGTACGGGACGGTTGCATCCGGTTCTTAATTCGGGTAATATAAAATCTCCGATGCCGTCTTGTTTAAAAAAATCAGTACAGTTCGGTTAAGATAGTTTACTATTCACTTCGGAGATTTTCGGTTTCGGTTTGGTCCATTTTAATTATTTGGTCCAATTCGAGAATCTCCAAATCTCGTGCTCACTCTAATTTGTAGGCAAAATGATGCAAAATCAAAATAGATCCGATAGATATCAGTCATGTACAAAAATCTGGAACTTAACTTCTATCATATCTGGAAAATATAATATTAAACAAATTATCATACCCGTCGCCTATCAAATAGGGCTGATAAATTCAACCCTTGAGACAGGGTTATCATCTCAAAGGCATTCATTACTAGAGGACCCTCCTCAGTATTTTCCGACCGCTCTGCCACATATTGGTCCTGCAAATTGCCAACAATTACCACTCAGAAAGTAAAAATGCACACACGCAGCCAAGAAAAGGTCTCCTATCACACAGCATTTAATATACCCCACAGAGGCAAAGAGAGAGTAATCCAAGAAAAAGAAATCTAAAGGCCAGAAAATTAACAAAGTCAATTGTAGAAACCATCAATGATGATATAAATCCACCTGGAGTTTTGTGAACTTGCATTATTATATTTTTAATATAAGTAAGAAATGGTGGTCAACCTCAATGTCTTCAAAAACTGCATGAACATCATCCAAATTCACTTCCCTTTCTTCATCATGTTTGACAGGCATATAGTTTTTCTTAAACCACTGAGTTTTTTTAATTCCTTCAATCCGTATACGCTACATTAAGAAAACCAAATACAGAAATGAGAAACAAGTAGCATGAAAATCGTCAAGTTTGCATTGCCTATTTAATTTCTCATTTCCTCAGGAGTTCACAACATACATTCAACCCAAGACATACAATCAACAAGCCTCAGCAACATGATTCCAATTTGATAATGATTCCAATTTGATAATTACTTCAATGAACATAATCATGATGACATAGATTAAACTCTTTCATCATCATGCCTGAATTGCTCATAATTTGTTCTACATACAAAACATACAAGCAAATCTTTTATACCAGATGGTACCAATTACCACATAGACAATCTCTTGCTTGATTGGCTAGAGAGTTGCAAGGTCATCTGATATGTTTTGTATTCAAGTATGCAAACAAAGTTCATTGAAATCCACTCTAATTTATAACCATAACATAAGAAAAGATAAAAGTACCCTTAACATATAAAGTTTAAGACAAATTCTAAATTTACTATACAAATAACCGGTCAATTCTACCATGGTTTAGAATAGAAGTGGCCAGTTCAGTGACAGTTCAATGTTTCAAGAACAGACCCATCACAGAATTTATAAGTCTCTTGCTATCACAGATGTGAAGATATTTTTTAGCTAATTACATACCATCCCAATCTAATGCATGGATTTGCAGAAATTTGGTCAAATACTCCAGTACTAATAGTTTGAACGACTCTTCCATGATCATTATCCAGAGTATAATATATCAGCATCATTAATGTAAATAACTTCGATTCAGCTAATGTTGCATGAGTTTATATTTTTTGCAATTTAGTTGTATGATTTTATGCTTTTTGCTAAAATTGCAAGGAAAAATCCTTTATAGATATACAAATTAACAAGCAGGGAGATATAACTGCCAAATTAAAAAGAACTACAAAATAAAAACCATAAAAAGATTCTGACATGTAACAATTTCTAATGATCTAATCACAGTATTTCAACCTGAAAATTCTGAATATTAACATGATCCAAGGAAATTATTTCTCATCGCCTCCATATATTATGCATTCTAGCTCAAAGTTGAAGACAATTCAACCAATTTGGTCAAAATAGACAATTGGTGATTCAATTGACTTTGTTATCACTGCCATCCAAAGGGCACTGAAACTATCACCTAAATCAGGTTTAGCACATAATCGTATTTTAAATCATAAATTTCTAACAGATAACAAATTCCGAAGTACCAAATGTTAAAGCATGTTAAATTTGGTCCTGTAATTTAAGACTCAAGTGGCTAATATAAGCTAAAGTAAGTGTGATTCAGGCCGCTTAAAACAAACTGCATATAAATATTTCAATCCTAATTCATATCCAAATTGATGTAGTTGATAAAGTACTCACAGTTTTCAGATTCGGATCAAGTACTTTGTCTATCAAAGCCTTTGCCCCAGGAGAAAACCAATATGGACAAGAATAGTCTGCTGCATTTATCTGCAAATCAAGTAGAAAAGCAGTTGTAGTGTCCACAAAATAATTTAAAAACTCTTACTACTTACGTAGTTCACACTTAGCCAAAAAAATCAAAGAGTCCTGGTGGGAGTGACAGAGAAGACTTCTACAGTTCAACTCATGCATACATAACTATGGATATGTACAAGGCTAGTACGTAGAACAGCCAAAAAGAAAGAATAAAGATAAGTGCCATGTAGAACAAATTTAGAAGAAAATGGATGAGCAAACAAATGTGTGGATTGAAAAACCATTAATTCACATGAACGCAGCACAGTATCATGAAATTGTCTTGCTGACCAATTCTATCAAAAACTATTCATTTAATCCAAAACAAATCGAAAAGGGTTAATTTAAATATGCAACACCTCACAACTCATAACCTATTAATTTTATCAGAAACAAATTGGTAGCAGCTAACCTTTCTGTACAAGGTTGGAAGGTCTACTTCATTAAATGGAAGATATCCAGCCATTAACACAAAGAGAATGACTCCACATGACCACACATCAGCAGCTGCCCCATCATAACCCTGGTGGCTGAGCACCTGCTAGGAAGTCATATAGGGTAAGAAATTCAGACATATTAGTAAACAAAGGGTTTTTTTTTTTTTTTTCACATGCATTGGCAATTGGACTAATTAAAATGCATCTACCATGCCACAAACAATATTCAAGCTACAGAAGTTGTAATCTTTCACAAACATACAGAAAGCATCATTTCAAACTCAACTGATGAATTAAAAAAACATAGCCACAATGAAAAATTGACATACAAAAGATAAGATGTAATAAATTCTACAAAGCAAATAAATTAGGTCACATACAGTTAACATTCAGTGATTTTCTTCTTCCCCCTTCATTACCATCCCTCAACCAAATTCACCAAGATATCCATATCTGCCCTTTGTTTGCATCCCTATCCGCAACAAAGAACAGAAAGTAGGTTGGCCATATTAAATCTTAAAAGCTTTTGATGTGGTTAAAATTGTTGCGAATGTCCTGTATTGCAAGTAAAATTCCTCTTCCTGATGTAATTTTCTGATTATCAACAAATAGCACCTGACCAAAATCTTGAAACTTAATAAATGACAAACACAGGAGAGTATAAAGGGTTGTAACAAAGACCTTCCATCGAGTGAGTGAGTCAGAGTCATGGGAGAAGTCTGGGACCAAGTCATGGAACACAAATGAGTTTTTGAAATTGGCATACATTTTCCTTAAGCACATGATGAGATTTAAAGCTTATGCCATTATTTGTGGTATCTACAGACAAATCTCAAGTCACACACAATGTTGTTTAGGGTAAAATCAAGATATAATTCTAGAATAAAATTATGTGAGAAGTTTAGCATAAAAAAAAGGCAAATACAAATGCATCCAAAGGAATTGTCTTTGTTAAAAATTTATTTTGAAAAAATTCCACAAAAGGAATGCATCTTTTGCAGTGGAAATCATATAGAATTCCAGATGCAAAATGGTGGCATGGCTGCAAAATAAAGTGGCCAACACCGAAACTATATGCACAAATATAAAATCTGAAGAAAATAGCAATAACTGAGAGAATATATCATGTGTTTATTGTTTGCATGCCTCAGGGGCAACATAATTTGGGGTCCCACATGTTGTATGAAGAAGTACGACGCCCTGCACAAACATGAAAGTACAAGTATGTAGACGGGTGCACAAAAAAGAATAAGCAATATGATTTAGAAACAAACCGCTCTGGTGCGCTTGAGACAAACGATAAAAATTCCGTGCTTACTTTTTGAGGCAATGCACTCAGTCCAAAGTCAGAAACCTTCAAATTCCCAACAGAATCAAGAAGAAGATTTTCAGGCTACACAAAGAAATAATGTAATCACGACAAAAACATAATATCAAGAAACCAATTTTACAAATTAAAGAAATAAGCCAAGTGCTTAGAATAGACAGATGGTCACCTTCAGGTCTCTGTGGTACACACCCTTACTATGACAATGCGCAACTGCATCTATAAGCTGCTGAAAATATCGCCTAGCTTCATTTTCAGACAGCCTTCCTTGCTGAACCTTTGTAAGCAGATGAAAGTAAATAATAACAGAATCAATACATTGAACAACAATTTGCAGTCAGGAAAAGAACAATTCAATCTCAAATTCTTTCATTTAGTAATGAAATCAGGACAAATATGAGGCTTACAATTTTATCGAACAGCTCTCCTCCAGTAACAAACTCAAGAATAATGTATATCTTGGCCCGGCTTGCCAAGACCTAGAATTCGAATACCAACGCACCGAAAATAGGGGGAAAAAAACAAAGTATGTTATTAATGTCATCAAAATTAGAAGCACTAACCAAAAAAAAAAAGAGTAAAATATATACCTCATGCAACCTAACAATGTAAGGATGCCTGACAATCTTCATGATAGATATCTCCCTTTTAATCTAGAGCCAGACATATTAGTGATAATAATTTGATGGATTAAGCAGTTCAAAATTTTGCTTTTCAACCATTAAAAAAAAACCAAAGAAACAAGCAATAGCAAGTAAAAACACACCTGATCAACCATTTTGTGCTTAAGAATGGTGGTTGTGGCCAAAACTTTCATGGCCACGCTCTCTCCTGTCTCAGTATTCTGCACAAACTTCACCTTGGCGAATGTTCCTTCGCCGATCGTCCGCCCTACCTCATACTTACCTACCTTCCTCGATACCACCTTCATTTTCCTTTAATTGAATTTTGCGCTCCTAATCCTAGGCCATATTATTAAAACATCAAATTCAAAAACAATCCTAAAACAAAACGAGAATAAAAATAAATAGAAGATTCTGGAGAATGGAATAAGCCGGCGAGATTCTCACCGGGGAAGGAGAGCGAGAAATTAGATATCCCAAAACTACGGCCGTTGAATTTGGCACCGGCAAGAGGTGACAGAAGATAACAAAAACGGGAGACAAAATGTTAATAAAGAGTTATAAGAGAGAGAGAGGTGAAATGTCTAATTAAAGAAAAAAAAATGTCGGTCCTGTCTGCGCTTGGGAAGGAACCTGAGCTACATATATTAGTGCCATACTTCCATCTTTATCCGCTGATCAAAACAGTCAATTATCTCTGTGACACTGTTTTTGTTCTCTTATTAATTGCCTAAGTTGTTTTTGAAACCAATAAGCTAAGTTATAAAGTAGATGAAAGCACTCCGGGGAGGGAAGAGTCTCTGAATTGAATTGTCCTCGCAAAGTGTTAACATCTGAGCTGCCGAATTAATAGAGTGCACATGACGTCGTAAAAAGTTAAAATAATAATGCATGTGGCGTCAGAGCTGAACCAACGAAGGCCCATACGTAATCATATTAAAAAGTTAAAATAATTTGGGATAGTTTTAGATTTCATTTTTGTTATAGATTTCTCGCCCGAGTCTTTTAATATGAATGATGCTTTTTTAAATTTTGTGTAGACATAAAATTAAATAAATCAAAGTAATTAGGTTTAGTAACTTTGTGTAATTAAGTAACAATATTTAAATTTGGCTTTATTTACAAATTATTTTTGTTACATTTTTATTTAAAATCTTCTAATATAACAGCTAATTATTTAGACTTTGTGTTGAATTAGATTTAACTAAATAAATTTAATGCCACCTAGTTTTGAAATTAATTTTTATACCTTAGCTTTTTTTAAACCTTTTGACATAAATTCTAGGTTTTTTTTTTAAATCTTTTGAAATATAGTATTTTATAGTATATTACCTGTATATCTTATATATTAATTAATTATATATAAGAATATAGAGTAGATATTTGATATGGTTAGGTAGAAAATTATGTTTATAAAATTATAGGAATAAATTTAACTTGAATATCTGAAATTTAAAATTTGAGTCTTTTTTTTTTTTTTTCAAAATATGAATGAAAGTGAGTTAAACTTTGTGTAAAAAGAAATCTTTCAAGATTTTTTTTTTAATATAAATAATGCTTATTTAAATTCTTTGTATCAATAGAATGAAGTGCACAAAATTAATCAGGTCCAATTTCTCTGATTAAAGGTAATTATATATTAGAAAATAACTTATAATTCTGATGTAGTTAAACAGAATATTATATTTATTTCTATTGCCCAAGCTTTTTGAAAACCTTTGGACATAAATATAGGTATTTAGTTTTAAACTATCTATGCATATCATATTTTAATTACTTATATATGAGAATGTAGAGTTGATTTTTGATATGGTTGGAAAGAAATTATTTTATATAATTATGGGAATAAATTCAACTTCGATATTTGATAGTTAAAATTCTCACCCCCAAATTTTCTTGCTCGAAAATATTAATTAAATTAAATTAAACTTTGTGTAAAAATAGAATGTAAATAGAATTAGTTTAGTTTAGTTTTAAATTTAATTTATGTTATAGATTTTTTACCTAGGTTTTTAATATAAATGATATTTTCTAAATTTTATATAGAAATAAAATTAAATAAACAAAATTAATTGTGGTTAGTAACTTCTATAGGAATATAATTAAATCAAAATATTTAATTTGGCTTCATTTACAAATTATTTTTTGTTTCATTTTTATTTAAAATACTTTAATATAAAACTAATTGTTTGGACTTTGTGTTCAAGTACAATTAAATAAATAATTTAATTCTGCATAGATTTGAAATTAATTTGTATACCTAACGGTTTTTTGAAACCTTTAGGATGTGTTTGGATGGATGATTTATAATGGAAAAGAATGAAATGAATTGGTTTAGAAAAAAATTTAATGTTTGGATTAAAGAGATTGAAATGGAATAGAATGATTTGAGTAAATTTAGTAAATCATTTCAAACCCACCCAAACCAATAAAACGAAAGGTGTTTGCATGGGTTTGAAGATGAAAAGACAATTTTGCCTTTGTTTTGGGGTTTTTAGCCAAAATATATTTTTTTCTTTTTTTTTTACTTTTTCATTTTTATTTTAATTTAATGATAATAATAATCAAAATGATATTAATATAATAATCAAAATTCCTATAATTAAAATCTATGCCCAAATATTTAATTTTCATAAAATTAAATTCTTCATCCATAATTAAATTAATTTTCATAAAATATATAAATTAACATGTTTATATTAATTCTCTTAAATATAAATATAATATTTTCACTTAAATAAATTAACATTAAATT